>JANHAO010004203.1:0-24706 GCA_026873985.1 Saraca asoca
AGATTGCACATGTAGGCACTTCACAAGTTAAGGCTTCAAAGGTGCATGTGCTTGTGTCACAATATGAAATGTTTAAAATGGAGGAGGGAAAGTCTATTAAGGATTTAATTCAAAGATTCACTACTATTACTAGCCATTTAACTTTGCTTAGTAGAAAGTCTGAAAATAAAAATCTTGTCCATAAGATTTTAAGATCCTTGACTGAAGAGTGGTAGCCCAAGGTTACTACAAGTAAAGAGTCATTGAAGATGGGTATCCCTACAGTTCAAGAGCTATTTGACAATCTTAAAGAGTATGAGCTTAAATTGAGAAGATACAAAAAGAATGGCGATGACAAAAAGAAAAAGACTTTTGCACTTAAAGCAATTGAATCAAATGAAGGAGAATCTTAAATTGATGTAGGCACAATCAATAAAGAAGATGTGGTTTTACTAAGTAAGAAATTATAGAGAATCTTAAGAGACAAGAAGAATAAGGAAAAGAGAAAAATGACAGCATAAAGAAAGAATAATGTCAAAACTGAGCAAGGGAGTTCAGTCAGCATTATCCCTACTTGCTTTGAATGTAAAAAACCTGGACATCTCAAGCCAAATTGTCTAGTTTATTTGAAGAAGCAACTAGAAAATGAGAGAAAGAAAAAAGACAATCCTATAAAAAGTCTAATTTTGCTATGTGGGATGATGAAGAGGTTGATAATGCTGATGAAGATGAATTAGAGGATGATGACTTATTATGTCTTATGGCTCGACCCAATGATAATCTTGAGGTATTGAGCAAAAATCCTTTCTTTGTTATTTTAGATAATGATAAATCCAGCAATGAATCTGAGAAAGATTTTAATGAAGATAGTGATGATAAGGATTTAGATGATCTTTGTGTTAAGCTGTATAACTCATTAGTAGAAACCAAAAGGTAATTAACTATTACTAAAAATGAGTAGAAATTTTCAACTGAAAAGGTTAAGTTTTTAGAAAAGGAAAATGGTGAATTAACTGCCTTAGCCAAAAAAATTGTAAACAATGTAGTTTGTATAAATCTAAAATTGAGAGTTTAACAAAGTAATTGCAAAAAAATTTTGATAGCAATAAAAAAGTAGAATATGTGCTGCAAAATAAAAATTTTTCTTATAATAGAGCTGGTCTAGGATTTAGACAGCAAAATTACAGAAAATATAAGAAATGGAACCCTGCTAATATTACTTGTTTCTATTGTAATCATAAAGGTCATCACATCAAAAACTATTCTTTTAGAAATGGTACTTACCTACCAAAACCAAATGAAAGATTGGTGTGGTTACCAAAGTCTACAACTGTTAAAAAAATCTTTGTTATGTCTATTAACACTAATTGACCCAAAAGTCAATGGGTATCACCAGTGCTAGTATAAACTTCATGTTGTAGGGATATAAGAGACAAAGCACAAATTTATGGTTTCTAGATAGTGGATGTTCAAGACATATAACCAAAAACAAGGATAAGTTCATTTGTCTCACACTTATGAATGAAGGTAAGGTGACCTTTGGAGATAACTCTAAAAGGAAAGTCAAAGGGATTGGTAAGATTGGTAAGTCTTCTAATTATTGCATAAATGATGTTTTGTATGTAGTCGGCTTAAAACTCAATTTGTTAAGTATAAGTCAATTCTGTGATAAAGGGAATAAGGTTATCTTTAATTCAAGTAAATGCTTAGTTGTAAGTGGCAATGATAATTGACTTAAACTTGTATGACATAGAGTTAATAATATCTACTTATTTGATCTTGATTCTGAATTTGATTGGACTTACCATGCTTAGTTAGTTTTGATGATGATACTTGGACTTGGCATAGAAGACTAAGACATGTTAGCATGGAATTAATTGAAAAATTATCTAAGAAGGATTTAGTATCTGGTTTGCCTAAATTAAACTACATCAAAGACAAAGCATGTGGTGCTTGTTAGAAAGGTAAATAAGTGAAATCCTCATTTAAATCTAAAAATACTATTTCAACTTCAAAACCCTTTGACTTGCTTCATATTAACTTAATTGGTAAATCCAGAATCCAAAGCCATGGAGGCAACTCCTATGTATTCATGATTGTGGATGATTTTTTAAGATTTACAAGGACTCGTTTTTTGTCTCATAAAAGTGACACATTTCAAGCCTTTCAAAGACTTGCTAGTGTGATACAAAATGAAAAAGTTTATTCCATCATTTCCATAAGAAGTGACCATGGGAAAGAATTTGAAAATAAGGAATTCACTGATTTCTATGAAATGCATGGCATTAGTCATTATTTTTCTACACCCAAGACACCACAGTAAAATTGTTGTTGAAAGGAAAAATAGATGTTTGGGTGAAATGGCAAAAATCATGCTAAATGACAACACACTTTTAAAGTTTTTTTGGGCTAATGCAGTTAACACTGCATGCTATATCATGAATAGCATATTTCTTAAGCCTATTTTAAATAAAACACCCTACAAACTATACTTTGGAAGAAAGCCTAACATTTCATACTTTAATGTTTTTTGCTGTAAGTGTTTTATACATAATAATGGCAAGGATAATCAAGATAAATTTGATCCTAAATCAGATGAAGGTATTTTTCTTAATTATTCTTCATCTAGCAAGGCCTTTAGGGTATATAACAAAACGACCTTGAAGATAGAAGAATCAGTGCATGTTGTCTTTGATAAATTTGCTTTGAGTGATCACAGATTAAGTGCAGAGGAAGATCAGCAAAACTGGTGCACCTCTAACTCCACTCTAGCAAATTAGCAAGGAAAATCAAAGGTATATGCTAAAGAACCAAGAGAAGAAGGGAAAAACTCCACCATATTGGACATGACACCACCCATCTCTCCTCAAAAACCTTAGAAATTCATAGGAAATCACCCCAAAGAACTTAAAATAAGAGATACATTTAAATAGGTAACTCACAGTAATTTAAATTTTTTTAGCAATTTCTTAACTTTTGTTTCTTTAATTGAGCCTAAGAATGTTCAAGAGGCCCTGCAGGATGACAATTGGATTTTGGCTATGCAAGAGGAATTAAACCAATTTACAAGAAATCAAGTTTGGACATTTGTGCCAAAAACTTATCATCATAATGTTATAGTGACACATTGGGTTTTTAGAAATAAACTTGATGAAAATGGAGTAATCATAAGAAACAAAGCTAGATTGGTAGCAAAAGGATATAACCAAGAAGAAGGAATAGATTTTGATGAGACTTTTGCACCAATAGCTAGACTAGAAGCCTTTAGAATGTTGTTGGCATTTGCTTGTACAAGAAACTTTAAACTTTACTAAATGAATGTTAAAAGTGTCTTTCTTAATGGATACGTTTTAAAAGATATCTATATACAACAGCCCCTAGGTTTTGAAGACCGTCTAAATCCAAACCACATTTTTAAGTTGCAAAAAGCCTTATATGGTTTGAAACAAACACCTAGAGCCTAATATGATAGACTTAGTAAGTTTTTAAGACAAAAAGGCTTTAAAAGAGGGACTATTGATACAACACTTTTTATACTTGAGAAGGGTAAAGGTATTTTGCTTGTACAAATTTACGTGGATGACATTGTATTTGTCTTAACAAATAAGCATTTGTTCAAAAATTTCTCAAAGCTAATGCAAAACAAATTTGAGATGTCCATGATGAGAGAGCTGACCTTTTTCCTTGGCCTACAAATTAAACAATCAGCAAGAGGTATTTTCTTATAACAAACTAAATATACTCATGAATTATTAAAGAAATTCCAGTTTGATAAATGTAAACCAATAAGAACATCTATGAGTCCATCCTTGAAATTAGATAATGATTTGAATGGAAAGAGTGTAGATCCTACTCTATTTAGAGGTATGATAGGTAGTTTGTTATACTTAACTGCTAGTAGAATGATATTATGTTGAATTTTTGTGTCCATGCAAGATATCAAACTAATCCTCAGGAATCTCACCTATCAACAATTAAAAGGATTTCTAGATATCTAGTGGGAACTAAACATTTAGAACTTTGGTATCCTAAGTTAGATAGTTGTAGTTTATTAAGATATTCTGATACAGATTATGTAAGGAGTAAAACAAATAGGAAGAGCACTAGTGATACTTGTCAATTCTTGGACACTCATTGGTTTCATAGTCATGTAAAAAGGCAAAACTGTGTTGCTTTATCTACTACTTAGGTAGAATATATAGCTATTGAAAGTTGTTGTGCCAAGATTCTCTAAATGAAACAACAATTTTTAGACTATGGACTAAAGTTTGAGAAAATTTCAATACTTTGTGACAACACAAGTGCTATAAATATAACCAAAAATCCTATAATGCACTTTAGGAGTAAGCATATTCAAATTAGACACCATTTTTTAAGAGATCATGTTCAAAAGGGAAACATTTCAGTAGAGTTTGTTCAAACAGATTTTCAATTAGTTGATATCTTTACTAAGCCTTTAGATGAAAAGAGATTTATATTCATTAGAAGAGAAATTGGAATGATGAATCCTAAAGAAATTGAACCAAATTAGACATTTTCAACTATTTACTTTATATCTTTTATTTTTTTATTTGATTTGTTATGTTTAATTTTTTAAATGCAAAATCTAACTTAAGCATTGGAGTTTCTTAAGTTTGTTTTGCGGGTATATGACTTAAGAGTTTAAGGTACAAGTCTAGATAGAAAATTTTGGTTCATTCCTATATAAAAACTGATTTGTGGACACTAAATCGAATCCAGAATCAATTTACATTTTTTTTAGGATTAATTTAAGTATTCAAATCAATTCTCGCATCAATTCATAGCTCAAAATTTTGAATCTCTAATCGATTCATGAACCAATTTAGAGAAATTTTTAATGTTTCTATATTAATCAAAATTTTGAAAAATAACTCAATTTATATGAACAAATAGATTCTTTAATTGATTTAAACCAAAAATTTATTCACTAATTCATGGGAGCAATGAATTTTTAACTTGATTTTTAATCTGCTTTATATGCTTATTTCTTTTATTTCTTTTTGATGTTTCAAAAGGTGGAGAAAAAGTGTAAAGCTTCATTTTAGATGATTTAGATGATATCCTTCCTCTAATTTTTTTTTCTATTTTGAATTTCATCTAAAATTGTTTGTCAACATCAAAAAGGGAAAGATTGTTAGCCTAGGTTACTAGAGCTACATATTTTTCTTGATTTTAATGTTGAAAAATAATTTTATCCAACAATATATTTTAATATTTTTGATTTATTTTGCAGGTTCAAAGAAAAGTGATTCAAGAGATCTAAGAATAGTTTTAGGAATTATCTTATTTCAATAGGATCTTTTGTAAATGAATTCAAATGAAATTTGATCCAGATATTTTAATTAAACAATGAGGTAGATTCAAACCACTTGAAGAAAATAAAGTTTAAAATAATTTTTCACAAGTACAGATTTTATAAAGCTATTTTTCACCTTATGAATTGATTCACACATCGATTCACTGAAGAACTTATGAAAAATGATATTTAAATCGATGTATCAATTGATTCGTGTAGTAATAATTTGAAAAATTCTTTTTACCGAAGGTTAAAAAATTTGCCTGAATCAATTCAATAATCAATTCAAGATCTAATCATAATAGACTGAGATTTGATTACCACACCGGTTCATTTGTTGTAACTACTTTGAATCAATTCACAAATTAATTCGCCAACTAAAAATCAGTTATTTTATTACAGTCGGTTACAACAATTACAAAAGCCTAATTGTTTTCAGTTTTCAACAAGCTTTTCATAGTTTTCTTCATCCTTCAAGTGTGAAAATATCTAAGAAAAGTTCTAAACAAGATTTCTCTCTACCTCACCAAGTTTCTAAGATCTAATCAAGAGATTTTGGATGAAAGGTCAATTGAATTCATCCTAGTTGTTTAAGATTTCATCTCAAACCTGTGGTATTGTATTTTTTAATCTTTCTTATCTTTATTTTTCTATTTAAATTTTCTAAGGATTTAGAAATCTTGTCCAAGTTAGCAAGATCCTATCATAATTCTTGTGTTTGTTTAGGTCTAGAAGAGCCTGTTTGTAATTATTCTAGGTTAACAAAAAGCCTATGTAATTTTTTGTATTTTTGTTTTTGAACTAGCTTTTTAGGAGCCCTTTTTCAATCTTAATTGTTTCTTAATAAAGAGGTCTTCCAGTTGAGAAAGATCTAAATAAAGTAAACTTGAATTGTAGTTTCAATTCAAGTTAAACCACTTTAAAAATCTGTATCTTTAATTTATTTTTCTGCTCCTATATCTAAAATCTTGCTACACAATTATTATTTCTACCATCTTCATATTCACTAATTATTTATTTGTTGCATCTCGTAATAAAAGGAAACAAATCACTGATTTGTTAAATAAATAAGAAGAATTCATCTTAGATAAAGGTGTATGTACATTCCCTTAAAGGAATAAGGGAAAGATCCGTGTTTTCCACATTTTATAAAATTTTACTAGGACCATCAACCTTGATTTTCAAACTCACCTCCATGGTCACTTGTAATGCTCATAATATTTGATTTTTTTTTTTCATTTTGAACCTTCTTATAAAATTTCTCTAAAAATCTCAAACGTATCATCTTTATGAGCATGACCCAAGTATATCTAGAAAAATCATCAACTATAATAAGATCATATCTTTTACCTCCAAAAGTCAACATTTTGGTGGCTCTAAATAAATCCATATGCAGCAATTCTAATTGGTTTGAAATTAAGACAACATTTATGGATTGAAAAGATGGTTTTACTTGTTTTCTTCTTTGACATGCATCACATATATGATTCTTTTCAAAATTTATTTTTGGAAGACCTATAACAAGGTCTTTTTAGAAAGATTTGATTAAAAAAATGTTAACATAACATAACCAAGTCTTCTATGCCATAGCCAACTCTCATCATTTATAAATGTAAGGCATTTCATTAAAGTAACTCATATTAAGTGTTATTTGTAGGAGTTATTAGTAACTCATTATGCAACTAAATTTTGTACAATTGGGTACCTACCTATTGTAAGACTAATACATAAAATTTTTTTAAAAATAAAATTATTTAATATGATATCTCAAAGACTGTTGCATTAATAATATTACAAACCCTTTTAGTATGATATTATTAGTATTGCTTATTGGTGAGAAGGTGAGTGTAGGATTAAGCATTGCATTCTTAGAATTTTAAACACCTTATTAGAATTAAGTTTTAGGAATCTAGTATTTAATTTTTATATTATATTATAAGATTTTAAATATCCTTCTGGTATTAATTCTTATGGTATAACACTGTATAAAATTGCATAATCAATATTCATGAGGAAAATATAAGCATGATTAAAGTATTACATGTGTTAATGTTGATAAATTTTCTTCAGCTACTTTATCTATGCAATTAACTTCTATAAAGACGTTGAATAGGACAAATTATGAAGATTGGGATGAATCTTTAAGGTTATATTTGGCAGTCACCAATTTGGATCTAGCGCTTAGGGAAGAGGAACCTGTCACTGATGCAAACTTAAGTGTTGAATTGAGGGCCAAGCATGAAAAACGAGCTCATTCAAACTATATATACACAATGGTCTTAAAGTACACTATGGACCAAAATCATCAAATAGAGCATTCTTGAATCCCTAAATGCAAAGACTTTTCTTGATTCAGTTGCAGAAAAATTTGTAAAATTTGATAAAGTAAAGAAAAGCCACCACTTCTCACTACTAGAAAAGACAACATATGATAGTGTCAGTGGAGTGTGAAAGCATATTTTAAAACTTGTTAATTATTATAACAAGCTGAAAAGCATGAAAGTTGATTTAGGTGACAGCTTCTTTATTAGTCATGCACTGGAGTCTCTGCTTGCTTTATTTGATGTACTGAAGACTTTGTACAATACTTGAAATGGTGAACGGACCACTAATAACTGATATCCATTGTGACTCAGGCAAAGGATAACATAAGAAAGGGAAAGGTTCAAACTGCACATTTTATTTCTCATTATTCAACTTCAAAATAAAGAAACAAAGGGCATTAGTGGGATAGAAAAGGGAAATCTACTCATGACAAGAAAAAGGTGAAGTGAAAGATAATCATCACAAGACAAAAAAGGCTCAGTTCAAAGGAAATTGCATATTCAACAAGATATATGAGCATAAAAAGGTGAATTATTTCAAATACAAAAAATGGATTGAGAAAAATAAGAAAGGCACTCCTCTGACTCTAGTCTATTTTGAATTGAATGCAATTAATGTACCATCAAATACGTGGTAGTCGAATACCGATGCTACTATTTATGTGTCAAATTCCCTACAGCTAATGAGAAACCTAAAAAGGCCAAGTGAAAGGGAGCTTATTGCCTAGCTTGGTAATAAGCACAATTTACACATAATTTATACCCTTTATTACTTGGTCTTTTATCATGTTTATGTGCTTAATTAGTCACTTGAGATTGATTTTGTGGTTTACTAAATTTTTGTGTTTAATTGAATTTATTTTGTTAATTTACACTATTTCTGATTTTTGGACATATCTGGAGTTATGAACCTCGATTTTAGGTGATTCTAAAGAGCTAAAAATATCATAAGAGTCCAAAGCCTATTTTAGATGTTTAAAGGTGAAATCAAGCCTAGAAGTCAAAACAGAGTGCAATGCTATAACCCAAAACAAGTTTCAATTTTTTCAACATAAGTGGAGCTCCACCCATCATTTTGATGTAAACTTAAGTTCATTGGATACCTAAGATCCAGTCCTATAACTTTCATGAAGAGCTTGGGGGCAAACTACACCTTTTTGACTTAATTACATGATTGTGAACTTAAGTGATTAAATATGTTATGGGTTGGACTGCTCAAAAAGGTTGTCTTAGTTTTTAGCCCATAACTAAAGCTAGAGACTGAGTTTTAGTATAAGTTCAAGGCCATTGGAAATTTAAGTGATAGACCTACGGTTTGTTTGAAGATTGTCTTGTCTAAATAGGCTCCCTTCCAACCCTAAACCATAAACCAACTAAAAGGTAGTACACTAAACTTATAAATAGATAGCTAAGCCTTTCTTGTAATATCTTTTATATTCTTTATATATTGTCTCTAACTTTTGGCAAAGAGGTGCTCTGCTAGGATAAGACTCCATCTATGATTAAGTTTACTCTTTTCCTTTTCCTTTTCATTTTCTCTTTTATTTTTATAATTAATATGTAGCTAGATTATTCTCTCAATCTAAAGGAATTTTCGCACCTTTTCTATTCTTGATAGTGAAACGTAATTTAATTATCAATTTATTCTTATTTCAATTCTCTGTTCTTATTGCCTATAATTGTTATGGATGGTGGATTAAGGAGTGGCTTAATGCTAGCTAAACTCTCATAGGCAATTTCATTATTTATGGCTATTTGGTTTTGGGGTAACAATAGAGTTTTAACAAGCTGCTAAGGTGAGTCAATTCTCCTAGAGAATTAAAAGTAATTAATTAGGTTGCTACTAAGGTAATTCAGTTAATTAAACTTAGTATTTTCAGGATTTAATGCTATTGATAAATTGGTTGGAGTGCTGGGCTTTGACTAATTTAACAATAAATGTCACTTGGGTACTGGCTTGGTTGACTAGTTTAGGAAGAAATTGATAAGGTTTAATTAGATTTTGTATTTAATTAATATCTTAGCTAGGCGTTCAAAATGGGAATGAAACAATAGTGTCAAAAATTAGTCACTAAATTAGTTCCAAATGTCCCTTAGATTGGGTCTTCCTACATTTGTTTTCCTTTCACTTTCAATTCTATTTTGTTATGTATTTAATTTATTTGTTTAAATTCCTAGTCTAGATAGTATCCACCCTCTTTTATTATACTATAAGCATATAGACTTTAATCTCCAGTCTTTGTGGACATGATCTGGGCTCACCCTTGCTAATAGCTAGCTTAGGTAGTTTAGTATTATTTTTAGTTTATTTTGACAACCATCACTTGGAAATGGCAATAAAGTACTAGTGGAGCACATAGGATATATTTCTATCTTCTATTTATGCATTATAAATAAAGAACATTGTTTATGTACCTTCTATGAGAAAGAATTTGATTTTATCTGTTGCATTGGACCTTAATGGATATTCCTGTCATTTTGGAAATAAAAAGTTTAATTTGTTTTATAAATCATGCGTGGTTAGTTTTAGTGTATTGTTTGATGGATTATATGAAATTAATCTTGATCCTAATTTGGCAAATGTGATTAATACTGTAATTGGTAAGAGGAGAAAGAAAGTCGGTGAAAATTTCTCAATACTATGGCATAAGCATCTAGGACATATTTCTAGAAAGAGAATGTAAAAATTAATTAAAAAAAAGTAGTCCTACATGATCTAGATTTTTCAGATTTTGATATATGTGTAGACTACATCAAAGGGAAACTCCCTTCTAAAGCTAAAAAGGGGAAAAAAAAGTAGAAAACAAAAAGCATTATAATTGACTCACATAGATGTTAGCATTGCTATGGAGATTGTTAGCCTTGTTATCATGTCTTCTTCAGTTTTGATGTTGAAAAATAATTTTATTTGATGTCACAATCTAACCACATACTTTGAGTGTTTCTTTGTTTTACAAACTTAAAGTTGATCAAGTAACATTAAAGATATCAAGAGATCCAACCTAGTTTTAGGGTTTATTGATTTCTATAGGATTTTTTATAAGTGTAATCTAATCACTCTTTTGATCCAAATAATTTTCTAAAATAGCTAATCTAAGGCTGAAATAAATCAAATGAAATGAATTTAAATAAGATGTTTTCTAACTATATTTTCAATGCATTCTCACAAGTTAAATTTTTATAAGAAATTATTTTTCACTTTATGAATCAATTCACAAATCGATTTATAGAAGGAATCTTATGGAATGTACTCAAATCGATTTCCAAATTGATTTATGAAGAAAAGTTTTTTTAAAAATGTCTTTACCAAAATATGTGGAAACATTTTAAATCAATTAAGCAATTGATTTACAAATCTTTTTACACAGAGGGTTAATCGATTCATGCATCGATTTGATCATGAATTTCTTTATGATTTTCACAAGCTGAATTGATTCACAAATTGATTAGTTAGTTACAATTGCTATGAATCAATTTGAGATTTAAAAATTAATTATTTTTAAATGTCAGTTACAATAACTATAAATACTCTCTCACTTTCATTTCAACAAAAGTTTTTCATATCATTTTCTATCACTTTGAGTGCAAAAAATTGAGAGAGTTCTTGTGCTTTATTTGATCAAACTCAACCTCTCAAAAACATATTGGATTAATTAATTGGATCAAATTTTGTAAGGTTACAGAGTTAGATGTTTGAGATTTTCATCTCAAATTTTGGTATTGTATTTCTTACCTTGTTCTTTATTTCAGATTTTTAGGTTGATAGGAACCTAGTCATTCATTTACAATTTCTATGTTGATAGAAATTAGAGATACAAAAGAAGAGATTGATCTTTCTTTTGCATCTTCTTTAGATGTGAGGTTTATTACAATTAGTTGAAGAGTGCATTGAATTCTTTACAGATCTCTAAGTTATAAGGTTAATCATATTTTGAAGAGATAAAAGAATTGTTATATCTAGGCTAGGTAAGAGCCCAATGAAGTCTTGTTGTAAATTGGCAATCCAGGAGCCCAATTAAAATCCTATTGTTGTAATAAAAGAGATTATCCAATTATGTAGACTTCATATGCGGTTTCAACTAAAGTTGAACCACTTTAAAACCCTAGTGTTCTTGTTTATCTTTTCTGCACCTTTCATTTCTGCACTTCTAACATTCTACTGCATTACTATTATTCAGATATTCTATTGCACATTTAAAATTTTGATATTCTAAATTTTGATTACTAAAATTTTTGTTAGTTAATAAATGAAATTGTTCAATTTGATTAATTGATAATTGAACTCATAATAATATCAGTCACTTCAATATTATCCTTATCTTCCAATAGAAACCTTATTGAAAAACCTAATGTAACAAGAATCAAATCTCAAAAGCTTAAAGAGCATATAATTTACAAAAGTAAAAAGGGTAGGATTTGTATTTTAGGACCCTCAATAGATATTAGTGGGCTTCTTACCTCTACTGCAATGGGTAGTTTCAAATATTTCATCACCTTCACAAATGATCACTCTAGATTTGGATAGGGTAGAATTGCTCACCAAAAAATTTGAATCACTATGTTAGTGAATAGATTAGTTAAAGTGATAAGCCTATGTAAGATAAGTGATAAGCTTATATAGGATAAGTGATAAGTTTATATAGGTTAATAAATTATAGACTTATTAGGACTCTATTTCATGTACAAATCTTCAATATAAATGCATATGCTTGGCTCATTGTTGAGCACAGCTTCATAATATCTTCACTCTTTTTAGCCTATTTCTGCTTCTTCTCTTCCTAAAACCCTAATTATTTTCTTAATATGGTATCTAGAGCCCTCTAAACCCTAGATATTTTCTCACTTCCTAACCTAACCAAACAAAACTTATCCTTTCTCTTCCTTCTTCTCCTTTTCTCTTCTTTTAATGTCATGAGTCAATGCAATTTCTATTTGGCGGTAATTTTTGAATTACATGTTTAGTGGTAAGTATCCAACATTTGGATATAGTATCTATGGTGGTTGGTAGTCATCAATTTTGGAAAAAAATTGGATCTGTCTAGAAGCACGTGCATAGGAGTTCAGATCTATCTGGAGAGTCTCAGAGTACGTAAGGTAGAGAAAAATAGGTCTGGATTGATAAGGCAGTAAATCAATGGGTGGCAGCACATAAGGAACTCTTTGGTGACACACTTCCTTATACAACTTCTTCAGTAGCCAGCACACCTCCCTATGTAGTCGGATCTTTAGTTTGGAGTAAAGGCAATGACCTAACAAACCAAAAATAGAGACTCCTTTTTGGTGTGATGTTTCAAGGTAGCTCTGGTTTAGTATTTTTTGATGTGTTGACAATGGAGTTTGCCATACAATCCTCTAAAGTTCATTTCTAAGTTGGTGGAAGTGTAATGTGGTAAGCAATTACAAGAAGTAGCTTTTTCAGCAATGTTTGTGGTTAGCAGCAGTGGCTTTGATGCTAGAAAGGTGTTACTCTAGCTTTAGGCCTTACAATTTTATGGGGTTGGCTGAAGGTGTCATCAACTGAAGACCTTCCCAATGTCCTAAGTGTTTAATGATGAACTTTTGGTTGTGATTCTTGTTAAAGTTCTAGCAAACTGAAAATAGGTTGCATCAAATCTTCCTAAGCTTGTTGAAGGCTCAGATTTGACTGCTCGCGTTTAGTGATGATGAGGAAGCATATGTGAATTGTAAGAGTGATTTTGATAGAAATAGTTTTGAACCAAGTGAGTCAAAACAAAGTTAGGTTGTTCGGTGAATTTTGGTGTTTCATGCGATTTGGAATATTGTTTGGTGAATTTTGGTATTTCATGTGATTTGGAACACTATTTGACAAATTTTAGTATTTCATGTGATTTGGAACGTTGTTTAGTGAATTTCGGTGTATTTATGTGATTTAGAGGAGTGTTTGGAAAATTTTAATGTGTTTATGTGATTTGAAGCATTGTTTGATGTGACTTGTGTTTGCACAAGTCTAATTTGATAATGTTATCCTTAATATTAAGTGGTTTGGACCATCAATTTGATTGCGTGACTTACTTTAATGTCTTGGAATGGCTTCAATAAATACAACTTGGGGGCAACGTGATTTATGATAGTATTGATGGCTTTGGTATAATTCTAACTACAGGTGTTGGTGATTTTGAGGACTAATTAGGAAGTTCAAGAAACAGCTCAAGGAAAGTTAGTATAAAACTCCTAAAAGTTATGTCATTTATGCCTTATGAGAGGAGAACAATTGGAAGAAGGTCAAGGGGGCAACCAAGGATAGTTGGCCGAAGACTTCTAAGAGTTGTATCTGATAAGTATTTAGCATTATTTTTAGAATTTAAGTGCTTGGTTCAAAGGAAGTTGTCCACACACTATGTTTGTTGTAAGTCATTCATGTAGTTGAAAGTTTGACAAGTTCTCTTTATAGTTATTTTTATTATATTTTATTTTTTAAAAATTTAAAATTAATGTAACTAGCTTAAGCTTAGAAAGCTTTAGCTTACGGGGGAGTGTTAGTAAATAGGTTAGTTAAAGTGATAAGCCTATGTAGGATAAGTGATAAGTCTATATAGGTCAATAAATTATAAACCTATTAGGAATAAATGCATATGTCTGGCTTATTGTTGAGCACGGCTTTATAATATTTTCATTCTATCTAGCCTCTTTCTACTTCTTCTCCTTTCTAAAACCTAATTATTTTCTCAACACACTGAATACTTTTGAAACTTTTAAAGCTATGGTTAAGCTTAGACATGGAAAGAAAATTAAAAGCATTAAATCTGATAGAGATGATGAATACTACAATAAGTATGATGAGAATGGGAGAAACTCAGGTCCATTTGCTAGATGTTTGCAAGAGTGTGGCATTGAAGCCAGTTACATGTTGCGTAAAACATCTAAACAAAATGGTATAACAGAGAGAAGAAACTGGACACTTATGGATATAATCAGATGTATACTTGCTCAATCTTCGTTGCCAAAATTTTTATAGGGTGATACTTTAAAGAGTTTTACATATATTTTGAATCAAGTGCCAAACAAGTCAATCCTCAAGACTCCTTATGAGTTATTAAATTGTAAAAAACCTAGTATGAGGCATTTTCATTCTGGGGTTACAAGGCAAAGGTAAAATCTTATATTCCCTTAACAAAAAAACTTGATTCTAAAACCATCCCTAGGTTCTTCATAGGTGATTACAATGGCAATAAATTCTATTGTCCAACTCATACAACCAAAGTAATAAAATCAGATAGAGCCATTTATTTTAAGGATAAGCTGGATAATGGGAGTCAAGTATCACACATCACCACCTTCAAAGAAGAATGTGTCATAATTCCACTAGTGCCACAGGCTGTAAGATCATCTTTCATCATCCCATAAGTTAATCCAATACAACCTATGATAAAAGATATGGAACCAGAGGAACTAATTATGGACATTCCTCAGAGGAAATCTAATAGAATGCATAAACTAATAATTTCAAATGATTATGTGGTCTACCTGCAAGAACACGAATATGATGTCAATGAAGACACTGATCCCACTACATTTGCCCTGGCCATATCTAGTCCTAATTCTCTAGAGTAGATTAGTGCAATGAAAGACGAATTAGCCTCAATGTACAAGAATTAAATGTAGGATCTAGTTAAATTACCTACTGGTTGTAAACCAGTTAAATGTAAATGGATCTTTAAAACCAAGAGAGATGCTTAAAGGGAAATTGAGAGGTACAAGGCTAGGCTTGTAGTTAAAGGCTACACATAGAATGAATACATAGATTATAAAGAAACTTTCTCCCTAATCTCTATTAAAGACTCATTTTGAGTTATCATATAATGGCAACTCACTATGAAACAACCAAGCGATTTCCAAGAAAAAGGTAAAGAACACCTTGTATGAAAATTGAGAAAGCCTATATATAGCTTAAAAGCAAACATCTAAACAGTGGTATCTCAAGTTTGATAAGATATTGATTTCTCTTGAGTTCAAGGAGAATAGTATGGAATAGTGCATTTATATCAAGGCAAAGGCAGGTAGTTTCATAATACTGGTACTATATGTCAATGACATTTTTCTTGCAAGCAATAATTCAAACCTGTTGACTGAAGCAAAGCAAATGTTGTCTGAGCATTTTGAAATGAAAGATCTTAGGATTGTATCATTTGTAATGGGCACAAAAATTCATCATAACAGATCTCGAGGTGTACTTGGCTTATCTTAGCAGTCATACATTGTGAAAATTCTAAAAAGGTTTAAAATGTCAACATGCTCTCAAGTTTCAACACCCATACAAAAGGGTGAAATTTTTTCAAAGACCTAGTATCCTTAGAATGATAAAGAAAGAGAAAAGATGAAAATAAAATCATATATACGTCAATTGTAGGTAGCTTGATATATGTTTATGTATGTACCCATCCAGATATAGCTTTTGTTGTGAGTATACTAAGGAGATGCCTGAGTGATCCTAACTAGAGACATTGGACTGTGGTTAAAAGAGTGATGAGGTATTTGCAACGTACAAAATACTACATGTTAACCTATCAAAAATCGGGAGATCTCAAGGTTATAGGCTACTCAAACTTAGATTTTGTAAGTTTTCCAGATAATTATAAATCAACATCTAGATACATCTTTATGATGGCAGAAGGAGTTGTATCGTAAAAAAGTGTCAAGCAGTTAGGTACAACAACCTCTACTATAGAAGCAGAATATGTCATATGTTATGAAGGTACTTATAAAGCTGTATGGTTAAAGAATTTCATTACATATTTGAACATAATTGAAAGCATCTGAAGGCCTTTAATCATCTACTGCAACAATGCTGCTACTATTAACTTCTCTTAAAACAATAAAAGCTCTGTCTATATGAAACATTTTGATGTTAAGTACTAGTTTGTGAGATAAAATGTATGTGAGCTTGTTATTTGTATTGAATATGTTTTCGCGGATCATATGCTTGTAGATCCATTGACTAAGGGCTTAGCAATTGGAATGTGTTAGCCTAGTAGCTATACATTTTGTTTTGACGTTGACAAACTATATCTCAATATTATTATCTAACATTTCTTTTCAATTTTTGTTCTTATCTATTTTGCAAGATCAAAGATCAAATTTAGGTTTAGACTTTATTTTATTTTTAGATCTTTTGTAAGTGAATCCTAATGCAATCTTGATTCAAACAATATTTTTTTAATGATGAAGAAGAAAAGTACAAATTGAGCACTTGAAGAAAGTTTTAAAAAATCAAATTTTTTAAAATGATTTTTAACTTTTTGAATCGATTTGCTAATCGATTCATAAACAAAAGTTTTCAAAAAGGATTTTTATCAAAAGTTAGGATTTTAATTTGAATTGATTCTTAAATCGATTAATTAGGAAAAAAATAGTTGTAACCACTCTGAATCGATTCAAAAATTGATTCACGAACTAAAAGTTAGTTATTTTGTTAGAGTTAGTTACAACAGGTATAAAAATTGGTAAACAATTGGTCTTGTATCTCTTACCTTTATTTCATTTTTCTTTTGAGATTTCTAAGGATTTCAATATCTTGTATAGGTTAGCAAAAGCGTATTAATTTCTTGTGTGTTAGATTAGGTGTGGAAAAGCCTGTAGAAATTCTTCTAGGTTGTCAAGATCCCTATAATTCTTGTGTTGTATATTGTGCTGTGTGCTGGCAATTCAAGAGCTTGGTAATCCTGATAGTTTTGTTTTTAATTAAAGTGATGATCTGGTTGAGCATTATCCAAATGGAGCATACTTGAATTGTAGTTTCAATTCAAATTAAACCACTTTAAAAATTATGGCTCTTTTAATCTTTTCTTTACTGCCTTTCACAATCTTACTACTAATTCATTATTTCTATATTCTGCATTTCATCAATATTGTTTTACTCCATTGATTTTGTTATACAACATTAACAATTCTGCAATTGAATTATAATGAATTTCTGCTACACATTTTAATCACACTTTTGCAATAATTTCAAGAAGAGAATTAATTTTCAATTTCAAAAGGAGTATACACATTCCCTTAAAGGAATAAAGGAAAGATCCAAGTGTTGAATTTTAACTCTAATTGTGGGACCTGACAGTTGGTATCAGAGCTTTAGCTCTTGATACTCCTTTTTAAGGATTTGGATTCTAATTTGAATATTTTTTCTGATTGTTCATCTCTAAATCACCCACATGCTTTTGATTCTGAAAATTTTGATTTCTGAAAATTTAAATTCAAGACTTTTATAGAAGCCTTAGATGAAGATATGCTAGAGATTTTTTAATCTGGTTATGATTGCCTTAAAATAATTATGAATGGAATTGTTAACCTAAGTCTAAGTTGTTATGCACTAAAGAAGAAGAAAGAAAACATATTCTTGCCTCTAAATTGAAATGGATCATTGTGAGTTCACTATCTGCTAATGTATTTTCAAGAATTTCAAAGTGTAGAATAGTAAAAGACATTTTAGATCCTCTGGAGACCACTTATGGCAACAAATGTAAAGCTAATGATAAAAAAGAAGAGCAGCACTGTCTCTTGGCATAGCATGAAACTATGAAGGTTCAAAAATTTCCTACTTTTTATTACAATTCTTATGTAAGTGACTCAAATGAATCCAATAATTTTTATGATGAATCTTCTAATGATCTTAATAATTTTGATGATGGATCTCATGTTGATCCTACTGATCTTTGTGTAAAAATATATGAGGCACTGCTTAAGACTCAAGAGGAATTAAAGAAAGTTATTAAAGAATTAAAGTAATTGAAAATTAGGAATGAAGGTCAACTAAAAAGAATTGAGGAAATTAAAAAAGAAAATGTTGATTTAAACATTCTAGTTGAGAAATTAGTCAGTGAGAATAAACCATGAGAGTACTATGAATCCCACAAGTGTGAAATAAAGAAATTGAACAAGAGTCTAAAAGGTTTTCAAACAGTAATGCAAGATTGAACAATATGCTAGACAGTCAAAGAGAATTTTAAAGTAAAAATGGCTTAGGATGTAAATAATATAGGAAGAAGAGATCAAATAGGAACTTTAGGCAAATTACTTGCTACTATTGTAATCATAAGGATGACCATATTAGATATTATCCATACAAAAATGGAACATATGTGCTGAAACGCAATGAAAAATGTGTCCAATTACCTAAAATGTACTTATCTAGTTCAAATATTATTGTTGTAAGGCTTGACACAAAATCATCTATTGACACTAACAATTTTGGACCTAAAGGTTACTGGGTACCAGCAAAGAAAAAGTAATTTTAGATTTGTAGGTCTGTGTGGGAGAAAAGAAAGCAACTTAAGATTAAGGACAGAAGTTGCACTCTCCACAAGATAAAAATTTGTGTAGTAACTTTTCAAAACTTGAGTAAATTTCTTTTTCCATGATTTCTTACTTTTATATTTGTTTTGTACATTGTATTTACCGACTTAAGCATAAGAGATATTGCTGAGTTTGTTTTTGCATGTGCATGAATAGAATTTATGTCTCTAAGTAATCTTAGAAATAAATCAATTGAATAAACAATTAAGAAAGCTTTTTGAAAACAAAACAGTATAAAAATTGAGTTCAAGCCACCTGAATCGATTCAGCAATTAATTCTATTTTACTAGATTTTCAAAAAAAAAAATTTAAGCAATTCAAAGGATTTTTCAATCTTTCGAGAAGTTTTCATAAAATTTTCAAAGCTCATTTGAGTCGACTCCTAAATCAATTGATAAGTTCAAAATTTTACTAATAGAATTGATTCCTAAACCGATTCCTTTAAATTTCATTATAGAATCAATTCCTTAACTAATTCAAAACCCTAAAAATTGACACTTGAATTGATTCATTATTAAAAATTTGCTCTCTGGATTAATTCCACAATCAATTCAACACACATTACTATATATACCTGAATCAATGTTGAATTCATTTCACAGTAACACTAGCAAAACCCTGACACTTTTCTCTCATAACCCATTGCACTTCTCCCTCAAATTTGACCAAAATCTTCAAATCCAAACCAATTTTCCCTAAATTTCCTTTACAAAAATACTTAAAACTCCCCTACAAACAATTTCAATTGATCAATTTTTCCCAAATCACCTAAAATCAAAATTTTCCAAATCTTATTACCAAAACCCTAAGTGCCAAATTTCCAAATTTGTGCAGAAATCTTCACAAATGGACAAAAGAATTAAACTCACTTCACGACGCAAGGATAAGTCCCCGATCAAAACATCTCAACAAATAGATGAAGAAGCTCTATTCAACTCACCTACAGAGTATACTTCGTACCTAGCCTTTGAAAATAGGAAAGTTGAGCCTATCAAATGCTTTAGTGAATAACTATTTAGGACTACCTGTTTATCACATCAATTAAGGAAATAAAAATTAGAAAAATTCATGACTTTCAAAGTTATTGCATACCCTAGACTTGTTTGAATGTATTATGCCAACTTAGCTGATATTGAAGGGAAACTATCCTATTATGTGTTATATAAACATATAGTTGTTGATGCTGACCTGCTTGCTTCTGAATTTGATATTGATAATACTACACCAAAGCTTACTATAGAATCCTTCCCAGATTACAGCAGGAAATTAGCTATATGGATGTTGTTTCCCTTTTCCACCCCTAGAGATGGAAGTGAAAAACTACTCATTACTGGTATTTCCCCTGAGGACATGATTCTACACTATGCTTTATGTAAAGTGATTGTGCCCAGACATATAAATTTTACTCAAATTGTTGATGATGAACTTTTTTTGATATAGGTCATTAAAAATCAACTGGATTTTAATTTCTCATATTACACTTTAAAATACATGTTTAAATGTTCAAGAGGATCAAACATTGGTTTTCTACCTTATGGCATGATCCTAACACCAATTTTTACCAAATTCAAAGTAAATGTTTCAAATGAAATTCACATTATTGCACTCAATGCAACCATTATGATTACTATAACACACTTCCATAAAATGCATCTCAAGGAGGATAAACATAGGAAATGGGTAAAGAATAAGTCAAAGAACAGCCAACCTACACTTACAGAAGTATCTGGTTCAACTGGACTTTCATCTGAAGTTGAAGCCAGAATCATAGAAGTAATTAAAAGGCTACATAAACATATGTCTAACCAAATGAACAAACAAGCCGATAATTATGAAGCCTTAAATGATGTCATAGAAGAAAGATTTTCAACTCTGGAAATAAAAAGCCAGAAAAGAGATAAAAGAATGGCTTAAATTGCTTGAAATCCAAGTCTAAGATATCTCATAAAGGATGCAGCAACAAGAGAAGGAAGCAGAGCTTGATAGAATTAAATTCACCTCTTGCGGAATAGCTTTGTGTTTTTTGTTTGTTTTTTATGTCTATATCTGTTATCCCTTAGTCCTATTGTCCCTTTCTTTTTATGATGTTAATGTTCTTGTGATTTTGCTATGATGACATTCTAAATATTTGATAATATTTTGGATATTTGATATTATTTATGTTATTTTGAGATGATGTTATGTTTAATAATTGACGCTATTTTTCTTTTTGATGTGTCAAAAGGGATATAAATATGAAATTTTTACAAATTTCCATAAATTTTAGATAAGATCTCAAAAGAGACTTCAATTTTAAAATATATATTATTTTCAAATTAAAAGGGGGAGAAAATAAAAACCCAAAGGGGGAGAAGAAAAATAAAAAGGGAGATAAATCAAAAGAAGATCAAAAGTAAAATTAAAATTTTAGATCAAAATTTTATTTCATAAAAACTAATTTTAAAAATTGTTAATTTTTTTAATACTTTGATCCTTATCTAAAATTATTTGTTACCATTAAAAAATGAAAGATTGTTAACCTAGTAACTATACATTTTGTTTTAACATTGACAAACACTATATCTATATTCTTATTTAATAGTTCTTTTCAATTTTTGTTCTTATCTGTTTTGTAGGATCAAAGTTCAAGATTCAAAAGATCAAATTTAGGTTTAGACTTTATTTTGTTTTTAGATCTTTTGTAAGTGAATTCTAATGCAATCTTGATTCAAACAGTATTTTTTTAATGATGAAGAAGAAAAGTACAAATTAAGCACTTGAAGAAAGCTTTAAAAATCCAATATTTTTAAAATGATTTTTCACTTTTTGAATCGATTAATCGATTTGTCAATCGATTCATAAACAAAAGTTTTCATAAAGGATTTTTACCAAAAGTTAGGATTTTGATCTAAATCAATTCTTAAATCAATTCATTAATAAAAAAACAGTTATAACCTGTTACTAGTGGAATTCAGCATTGAGAGGTGGGCTAGCAAAGGCCCAGCAAAAGGAGTCGAGTCTATCAAAAGGAACGAGCTTGCTGTGCGAGAGGCCATAGCTCATTGAAAAGAATTTAGCTTGCTGAAGGCCAGAGCTCACTGACCAAACTAGCTCGGAGTCACAAGCCAACGGCATTATCAGCAAATGAGCTCAAGCTCACTAAAATGCAGCCTCACTCAGCCAAAAGCCCATTGAGGCAGAACACAAAGCTAACAAATAACTTGCACCATCATTTTGTAAGTATAATCGTTGGTCCCGTTTGCAATAAGCAATCTGTAGAAGCTAGTCTATAGTACCCTAGGCTATCTTGTACATTTAATATTTGATATAACAAATGTACAATTAATTTAGTTCTATTTTTACCCCTCTATGCTTCTATAAATGGGGGACTAGAGTCATCTTAAAAGAGAGAGTCGAATGAATACTAATAGAAACTTTGCTGGATACAATCGCAAAGCCCTGTAAACACTCCTTCATATTAATAAAATTCCTCCGTGGATGTAGGGTCTGATGTCGTCCGGATTTAGCCAAACCACGTTAACTACTTGTGTACTCCTTTCTTCTCCTTCTCCCTCTTGACATTTAACACCCTTCCACCACCTCAATAACTAGGAAACAACTTAGGTCCCCAAAGAATCGTTGGCCAGATTTGGGTCTAACCAAAATCCACCATCAATAACCACTCTGAATCGATTCACAAATTGAAAGTTAGTCATTCTATTACAATCGATTACAACAAGTATAAAAATTCTAACTATTTTGAAATTTTTAAGAGATTGCATATTATTCTATCTTCCTTAAGTGCAAAATTTTTTGAGAAATTGCTCTCTACAAGATTTTTATCTTCTTCAAATCTTTTCTCAACTTAAAAAATATTTGAATCAAGATCACCGTAGATTCACCTCAGCTGGTTGGAGAAATTTTTCTCAAATAATTGGTAAACAATTGGTATTGTATTTTTTACCTTTATTTCATTTTTCTTTTGAGATTTCTAGATATTTAGAAATCTTGTATAGATTAGTAAAAGCCTGTTAATTTTTGTGTGTTAGATTAGGTGTGGAAGAGCCTATAGAAATTTTGTTAGGTTGTCAAGATCCTTGTAATTCTTATATTGTATATTGTATATTGTACTGGCAGTTCAAGAGCCTGGTAATCCTGATAGTTTTATTTTTAATTGAAGTCGTGATCTAGTTGAGGATTATCTAAGTAGAGTAGACTTAAATTGCAGTTTCAATTTAAGTTGAACCACTTTAAAAACTATGGCTCTCTTAATCTTTTCTTTACTGCCTTTCACAATTTTACTGCTAATTCATTATTTATGTATTTTGATTTCATCAATACTGTTTTACTGCATTGATTTTGTCATACAACATTAACAATTCTGCAATTGAGTTATAATTAATTTCTGCTACACATTTTACACTCTTGCAATAATTTCAAGAAGAGAATTAATCTTTAATTTCAAAAGGAGTATACACATTCCCCTAAAGGAATAAGGGAAAGATCCAAGTGTTGAATTTTAACTCTGATTGTGGGACCTAACAAAATGTATCATGATGATGTAAATAATATAGGCTTGACTAAGTCCTTTTAATGTATCGGGTTGGTAGGAGTATCGTATCTAATGTGATCACATTGAATCTACTATAAATCTCTTATATATGTTCAATGAAATATTCATCATTTTGCCATATATTATTATTGTGCATAAAATTTTCTTAGTTATGGCATGTTGCTTAGAGACATTTAAACCATGTCTCACTCTTAAGTTAAGAATATTAATTCTCATTTGGTATCTTAGGCATATGTTAGGATCATTGTGTGAAGATTTACATAAAGTCACAACCATCGCTATGTAAGTCTCATTATGCAAATCTAATGTCTTGGTCAATGAAGTGTAAGTGTGCAATATGTATGACATTACTATACCCTTTTGGGTATAATTATCAACACTATTAGGCACTTATGCTTTCAACAAACCTATGGGTATGATATTATCATAATAATTTTATTTTGATATTAAACAAAAGTGGTCATGTATTATAAATTATAGGATCCAAGTGGGAAATTGTTAGAAACCTATAATTTAGACTACTCGTATTTAATAATATTATTAAAGTTTAATGTTAAAATGAATTACTAGGTCCCTTTTGTGACATTATATGTTGTGCTTTTACAGGTACCAAACCTAGACTACATAATTTGTGTGGATCAACCATGGGTAGGATCCTAGACAAGATGTTATATTAAAATGATAGTTATTCTATGTTACTATTTAGAGATGATTTTCTGACTATCAGAAAGTTGTACTTTCTCAAAATTGAAAAGACTATGGATTACTAGAGGATGGAATCTGTCAACTATGGATCGATAGATGAGGGATTTTGTCAACTACCTAAATCAACCTAATGAAAAATATTACAAATTCAGGTAAGGCTTATCATTATGGTAGGATCCTAGCCGAGATGTTATATTAAAATGATAGTTATTCTACTTTACTAATTAGAGACAATTTTCTGACTATTAGAAAGTTGTACTTCCTCAAAATTGAAAAGACTATGGATTGCTAGAGGATGGAATCTATCAACTATGGATCGATGGATGAGGGATTTTGTCAACTACCCAAATCAACCTAATGAAAAATATTATAAATTCAAGTAAGGCTTATTATTACTTCCATCTTGTTTCTAATCTGCAATTCAAATATGTCGTATTTGTTAGTGTAGATGGGTGCCCTAGACCAATTTGATTGAGTGCTATGACATCCACCACTAAACATTCTGTGGATTAGATATTA
>JANHAO010004204.1:0-24644 GCA_026873985.1 Saraca asoca
TACCACAAATGATATAATTTGTAACACAATTTTAATATAATTTTATTTGAGATATACACAAAATGATTGGTCCCGCGATAGACGAACTCACAATCTCAATTAAAAAATCTCCAAACCATTTTATATCATCAAAAATAGCCTAAAATCTCATATATAATATCAACAGTAATGTTCACAATAAAATACACAAAAAATTTATCAATATAATCAAATATATAATCTAAAAAATTGTTTAAATAAGATAATATTTTATATCTAAGAGTGTGTAATGTATATTGTACAAAAATATTCTAGAATATTACACAAAAAATATCAGGCTTCAAATCAATTAGTAACATAGATTTTTTACTAATTTTAATATTACTAAATTAGTAATAAATATTTTCAGTATTTCAAAAAATAATTAAATTTTTCAAAAATAGAGAGGACAACACGAGGAGCACACTGGAAAAAAAAACACGTCAAAATGACGTCGTATTATGCCTCACGCGCCACACGCACTCATGATTGCGCATGGGCTTGGCCCACAGATGCTGTTCAGCGTCTTCTTCCTGAAATCGGGTCACGCAGACCCTATTTTGACCCGAAAACACTGCAATGGGTCCGACGACATTTCTGGCAATAAAACTAATGAAGAAGCCATCTTAATCTTGTGAACTGCAGAGAAGAAAATGGGAGAAACTATCCCTATTCCACCCAGAACACTGTGTTCAAGTTAGATGAGGAAAACTGAACTTCTAAAGGTGGCTAGGAATAGGGGCCTCCCCTGTGAAAATATAGAATATGGGGCAAACCTATCTATCATGACAAGTCCAATCACAGGGCCCAATATTCATTAAGCTCATTATAATAATCACAAATAAATTAGACTTAATAATAATAGACTCTAAAAGTGACATCTAATTAATCTGAAATATTATATAATTATATCAGTCCATAGAAAATTCTAACAATTACAAGCATGAGAGTAATGAAAGATTCCTAAAGAGGCATATAGATCTACAAAGTATTGAAGTGGATAATAGAGCACTATAGAACATAGAGCTGTTTGAATAAATTATTTGTGTTTGAATTATAAAAAGATGATCCTTTTTTAGTCTGCTAATGCCTTATTTGTAAGAACCATGAGCAATTTTTTTTTATAATTGCTTTTGAAAACTGGCTCCTATAATATCAGACACATACTTCATACTTCAAAAGGATAAAAACTAAAAATAA
Organism: Saraca asoca; assembly: GCA_026873985.1. Lineage (NCBI taxonomy): Eukaryota > Viridiplantae > Streptophyta > Magnoliopsida > Fabales > Fabaceae > Saraca > Saraca asoca. Next base: position 1,219 of record JANHAO010004204.1, read on the forward strand.
AGAAAACTGCGAAACAAAATAATTAAAAAGTGATGAAATAACTATTAAATAACTACCTCCCATGTTTTCGGCACACGTTTATCTCAACCTCATCAAGTAGTTGTTCAATTACTGTCTTTTTGTCCAATATATTTCAACTTTAAATGTACGATTGATTTGTTTGGGTCATTTTTGTAAAAAGTGACTAACGGAGGTTAACATACGTCTCGAGACCAAGAAGTAGAAAGTGATAATATCAATTGAAATCAAGCTTTGGGAACAACACATTAAACTTTTGCAGTTTGCTCTACGAGGCTTAAATTAAGAATTCTCTTTGCCTTTCTAAATTTGGCCTTTCCTTCAGGCAAGTTGACTGTAACTTTAAAATTATTTGTTCCCATGCATTCCTGAAATAATAAATAAAAATATAGCAATAGTTGCATAATAATATTCTTAAGCCACTTCAAGACAAACAATATTATTCTTTTATAAAAAACGCAAATTTATATGGAAGTAGATGCAGTTAACGAATCTTGAGAGTGATTAAATAATTGAATTGTCTTTTTATTCATTTGACTAATTGATCATTTCTAAAAATTATTCTTTGAACATGTAGCCTTTTTTCCCCTGACCGAATGTGCAGAAAAATAGGGATTCCAGATTGCTCCTGTCACTTCAGATGTAAAAAGTAACAGATTAATCAAAACAAAAACTGGTACTTGTGTTTGCTTCCGCTGGATCGGAGTGAGAATGTTAATTGAGGGCTAGCTGGATTGTCTGAATGTGGTGATATATCATAGGAAGCTTGGTGGATGTTTCCTCTGAATTTCTTTCATCCTTCTTTCTTGTTTGTGTTGGAGTTGCCTACATTAATTTCTATAACTGCACATTTTCATGCCTTTTGGCTGCTGTTTGATCCAATTCCCTGTACTTCAATACGTTTTTTTTGCCCGGAACAATTTGTCTAACTGGCTCAACTTTTAAGTTAGAAACCAATGTGTTGAATCCGGTTGGAATTGTACTTGTACATGAAAGAGTAATTCTATTATACTCTTCCATAACAAGATGGAACTAGTCTTCACCTACCAAATACAAAGCATCACAAACGAAAAAAAACTAACAATCATTTTAACAAAATGAAACTACTTTAGCATGCACTTCAAAGTCGGTGGCGCAAAACCCATAATTAGGCTTTGCAAAACTTGGCACTTTGAGCCAATTTGCCTGGTTTGAGAGCATCCATTTCCATCTCCTTAAACACGATAGTGAAACTTGAAAATAATGATCGACTCGGGCTTTGATGTGTCATTCAAGGTCCCACGTTAACCATCAAATTAAATTAGGGCTTTAACCAAACCAATCACTAATGGACAACGATGGAGGTGAACTTGTCATGGATAGACCCAACTCCCAACCATAAACGAATCAAATTAATGTCACTCATCTTATTTAATTAACGTTTACTTCTATACTTATTAGTTATCAACCCTCTCATTACAAAAAAAAAAAAAAAAAAGGTTGATTTTGCTTTCTACCATCCCCTCTCCTCCTAGTTGAGGGCGGCCATTGTTCTCACCCTCTTCACATATCGACAAAAAGTCACAAACTCGAAAGATCAATGTAATTAGTTGCAATTGCATGTCTAAATAATGACATAAAATTGGAGATTTCGTTAGTTCATCATACTGTAGCTTCCATATTTGACTAATATACAAACAAGGAAGGAGAAGGGTTGGTGGACTGCAGTTACACCACCCAACTCATAGTCAATACACGCCTGTCCATTATACAAAATTCAGTATCGAATTTTCACATCCGTTGTACCTGTAAATTGGACCCCTTTTTAACGGAAATTACCCCAAAATTGGAGTTAGAGGAGATTTAGTTGTAATCCTGAGGTAAGTAAGGAGGGAAAGGAATAGGATTTGAGCCCTTTTTCTATTGAGTTGAAGAATCAGAGAGGAAGAAACAGAGAAAGGGGGTAGCTGGGAACTACTTCCGGTTCAAAGAGAGAGGGAAACGTGGTGTAGCATCCACCACGTGCCGCCTTCATTAAAACATGAGAGACCCACTCACCCAACTAAGCTCGAACCCAAACCAAGACCAAATCTACCTCCCTGCAACTCCTTAAAACTATTTACACTCTCTGGGTTGTGCATGATCATATTTACATGCACAAACCCACCCAAATTAAACAGAACACATTCAAGGTGCTAGCTTTGATTCATGATTCGAAATGGCTGACACCATCGTGCAGACTTAAGTACTTTCAAATTTTCCCCTTGATACTTTCCAGCTTCTTAGCTCTCTACCCAAAGGTCTGTGATCCTTCTATGCTAATTAATCATTGGTGGTTGTGTTTTTTCAATCAATTAGGATGTAATTTCTTTTGCTTCGTAGTGTATTGTTAGAGTAGTGAAGAAACAACCATAATCAGTTAATTCCCTATTACTTGGAATTGGGTTTGGAACATTCAAAAGTTGTGTCTTTGTTCCTTCCGAGTATAGCACCGTCTGAACTAAATTGTGGCCATTCACATTGCAACCTCGACAGAGAATTATAGGTCGAAAAAGTGAGTTATGATGAAAAGTGCCTTTTTTTTTTTCTTCCTTTTTTGCGTTGCAATCGATGTTTACACGATTGCGCATCTGAAAGTTGAAACACTAGGCTGCGTTTGGTTGCTCGTATCTTGGATTGAAAGTTTTGAAGGATGGATTTGTAAATAAATTTAGTCCATGGAAGGGGGCGAGTTTAAGTTGTGACGGACTGTTCTAATGCTGCTAGAAAATTTTGAGTTTCTATGTCCAGATATGGTGGTCCAAAGGAACCTTAGTTTGTTCTCCTTTTTGTTTGACTTAATGTCACACTCGGCAGTAAAATTTAAGCTGAATTTTATTTTCTTTATTTATATACTTTATCTTGAGTTTTACTACGGGAAAGCAGCAAAATCATGAAGGGCCTAGTTAAATTAGATTTGTGTTAATTCTTTTAATGAACAAATAATATCAGCAAATCCCAATTTCTAATTGGTAATTTATGTTTGACTTGCAGTACGTTGGAAGCATAAAGACGAGAAAAAATGGCTGGCATTGGGCGTGGGAATGGATACATAAACGGTGTAGTGCCAAATAGGCATCCTGCTACAATATCTGAAGTTGATGAATTTTGCCATGCCCTTGGGGGAAAGAAGCCAATCCATAGCATACTAATTGCAAACAATGGAATGGCAGCTGTCAAGTTTATACGTAGTGTTAGGAGCTGGGCCTACGAGACATTTGGCACAGAGAAGGCTATCTTGTTGGTGGCCATGGCTACTCCAGAGGACATGAGAATCAATGCAGAGCATATCCGAATAGCTGATCAATTTGAAAAAGTACCCGGTGGGACCAATAACAATAACTATGCTAATGTGCAGCTTATTGTAGAGGTTTGCGCAGTTAATTATTTATATTTTGTACTTTCATTTTTGTGTTCTTTCTAGTAATTTGCAAAGCAGATGTTGACATGTCGTTTTAAAATGCAGTAAAACAAGAAGGCGCAAAAGGCAATTTATAATTGGATAAGTTTATTAGTAATATTTATAGGAATGCTAACAATTCTAATGCCATCAAGAAGAAAACAGAATTTTTATCCCTTCTAGGAGGCTGATGACTGTGTACTATAATTCCCAGTTGGCCGAGAGAACTCATGTTGATGCAGTCTGGCCTGGTTGGGGTCATGCATCAGAGAATCCTGAGCTGCCAGATGCATTGAATGCAAAGGGAATTGTATTTCTTGGACCTCCTGCCATTTCTATGGCAGCTTTGGGAGATAAAATTGGTTCATCCTTAATCGCTCAAGCAGCAGAAGTGCCGACCCTTCCATGGAGTGGTTCTCATGTAAAATTCAATCCTCCAGTGATAGTGCCTTTCTTTTTTAAGTGATGTTCCCACGTGTAACTTACTTTCTTCTTACAGGTGAAAATTCCTGCTGAGAGTTGCTTGGTCACCATTCCTGATGAAATCTACCGTGAAGCATGTGTCTATACAACAGAGGAAGCAATTACAAGTTGTCAAGTTGTAGGTTACCCCGCAATGATTAAGGCATCTTGGGGGGGCGGTGGTAAAGGCATAAGAAAGGTATACTTCTTCTATGAATAATAGTCTAGCATTTAGACAAATTCATAGTATCAATGTATCAACCCTTTACATTCCTATTATGCTGAGGAACTTTGTGTCAACCCTTTACATTTGTGATTTATTTGACCAATGCTAGAAACTAACAACCTTGTGGGTATTATAGGTTCATAATGATGATGAGGTTAGGGCATTATTCAAGCAAGTTCAAGGTGAAGTTCCAGGTTCACCCATATTTATAATGAAGGTTGCCTCCCAGGTTAGATATTCCATTGAACTTTGATCTAAATGTCCATGGTTCTTGGATTCTTGATCATATTCTGATGATCCTTTTTGTTATCATCAGAGCCGACATTTAGAAGTGCAGTTACTTTGTGATCAGTATGGGAATGTTGCAGCTTTACACAGCCGTGATTGCAGTGTTCAAAGGAGGCACCAAAAGGTACAATAATTCATAATTTTTCCCATTTTCACCGCAAATTGTCATGGTGAAATGAATTTCATAAATGACTGTTTGCTCATTTGTAAACAGATTATTGAGGAGGGACCAATCACCGTGGCTCCTTTGCAGACAGTTAAAAAACTGGAACAGGCGGCTAGAAGATTGGCCAAAAGTGTAAATTATGTTGGAGCAGCTACTGTTGAATATCTATACAGCATGGAGACTGGCGAGTACTACTTTTTGGAGCTGAACCCCCGGCTACAGGTGATGTAATATAACCTTGATTTTGGTCCACATTGTAATTTTTTTGTTTCACTTTTATAACTTGATCAATTCTGTTTTTAAGGTTGGTATTCCCATTGACAATTATTATATGTTAATCAATATTTACACAGTCATAAAATGGACATAGAAGCATAAAATGTACTTTTTTATGATGGTTATTTATTTATTTGGTATTTAACTCATTTAGGTTAGTAAATTTACTTGTGAATGATTGTATAAAAAGAAAAAAATTACTTGTGAATGAATTCTGGCTTCATGTTATTAGAGATTTTGTTTGAATGATTGTATTTCTAAAAGTCATCCCAATCTGTGTTTAAATTTTTCTTTCTGTTTATTAGACATTTTATTATAAGCATCACTGATTTTTTTAGTGGATATTTATATAGGTTGAACACCCTGTTACTGAGTGGATAGCAGAGGTTAGTCTGCCAGCAGCACAAGTTGCTGTTGGGATGGGTATCCCTCTCTGGCAAATTCCTGGTACAGCTTCAGATAAATTCTTATAGTTTTTTGCATCCTTTTTGTTTGCTCATTGACTTGATGTCTCACAATTCCCATTCATGTGTCCCACTTAAACAGAGATAAGGCGGTTCTATGGGATGGAACATGGTGCGGGATATGATGCTTGGAGGAAAACATCAGTTTTAGCTACCCCTTTTGACTTTGACAAAGTGGAATCTACAAGGCCAAAAGGTCACTGTGTGGCTGTGCGAGTGACAAGTGAGGATCCTGATGATGGTTTTAAGCCTACAAGCGGCAAAGTACAGGTTAGCTATTGTAGAGAATAAAGAGGGGGAGATTATCTGTTATAACAGCTATGAAGTCCAACAGCAGTCTCATGCATTATGTGTTTCCTTTAACATTTTCTGAATTGCTATATTTTGTGTAGGAGTTGAGCTTTAAAAGCAAGCCAAATGTGTGGGCATACTTCTCTGTTAAGGTAAGCCTTGCTGTTTATACTAATATGTATGGCGGTGACTTCATTGTCTAGGTGCTGAATTTTGTTTGGTAATGCATTTCCAGTCTGGAGGAGGAATTCATGAATTCTCAGATTCTCAGTTTGGTAAGTACTAATATCAATTTAGCCAATTTAAGTAGTAAAATAACAATATTGTATAAAAAAAAAGCCCAAGTCGTCGTTGTGAACTTTGATCTAGCAATTGGTAGATTTCAGGCTATCATATTGATGATTTAAAACTATTTATGTACTGTACAAGCTTTATTTTATTATTTGTGATAATGAGGAATCCACCATAGAAAGGGAGAAGAAGCAAAATATCCCATTTCAAGGATTGCTCAGGAGGTGAGAAAGGCAATTACCTCCTCAAGGAATGAGAGGTGCTAAAATTTCTTATACCAAATGCTTAAAACTCTATGGATGAGAGTTCCTGTTATGGGTTTAATCATTTAGAAGTGTCGGTTCATCTGTTTATTAACATGTCTAAGTTCTTGATTGGTGAAACTAAAACTGCAGGAAATTTCATGTGTTACTTCTTTGCTCTTATATTCATGGATATACACAAGTCCCTATTATCACTTATCCTCTGTGTACTTCTGAGATCTTTATCTTTTCTTTTACATCAGGGCATGTTTTTGCATTTGGAGAGTCTAGAGCTTTAGCTATTGCAAATATGGTTCTAGGCCTGAAGGAGATTCAAATTCGGGGAGAAATTCGCACCAATGTTGATTATACCATTGATCTCTTAAATGTATACCACTCATTTTCTGACAACTTATTGTATAAGAAGTTTCCAGATATACAAAATTAACATTATTATGGTCTCAGGCTTTGGATTATAGAGAAAACAAAATTCACACAGGATGGTTGGACAGTCGAATTGCAATGCGGGTTAGAGCAGAGAGGCCCCCTTGGTATATTTCTGTTGTTGGAGGGGCGCTCTATGTAAGAAAACATGCCTTTATATATATATATATATATATTTATATATATATGCTTTTATAGATTTTATATTGTAGAATGCATGACCTTTGCTTCTTCTTATCAATGCAGAAAGCTTCTACTAGCAGTGCAGCTCTAGTTTCAGATTATGTTGGCTATCTTGAAAAGGGGCAAATTCCTCCCAAGGTATTGTGTTCATTGTAGAAATATCTAGTTCACACCTGTATTCAGCTCTCTTATTTTCTGCTCATACTGACTTTTTATTGAATAATGATCCCAGCACATATCTCTTGTCCACTCTCAAGTGTCCTTGAACATTGAAGGAAGCAAGTACACAGTATGTATTGTTACTGATGTCAACTCAATGGAATATTTCTCTGGTTTCCTGACCCCTGGAGACTTTACCAGTATAGGTACTGATTAATTTTTGTAAAACAATTTCTAGATTGACATGGTAAGGGGAGGACCAGGAAGTTATAGGTTGCGAATGAATGGATCAGAAATAGAAGCAGAGATACATACATTACGTGATGGTGGTTTGCTGATGCAGGCAAGTATCATTCTCCAAAGTACTTTGTGTATGTCTTATCAGTTTGTCCCTGTAATATTATTTTCACATTCAAAATATATGTCATTCTGGTCTGTAAATCATAATCTAGAATTTTATTCACGTTGCATCTGCGGATTCAATATAAAGATACTTTAAATTAGTGTTTGATATGAAGTTAATGAAAATTCTGTCTGCATTTTTTGCACTTAGTATTTTCTGCTTAACAACTTAAGGAAATTAAATGTGACGGGTGAAATATAGCTGGTCCTTCTTCTTATATATGATTTGCTTGTGGTTCTTAACTGGTTTCTTCTACTTTTCCAGTTGGATGGAAACAGCCATGTAATATATGCAGAGGAAGAAGCAGCTGGAACTCGCCTTCTAATAGATGGAAGGACTTGCTTGCTTCAGGTGACATGAGTTCATTTTTACCCTTAATATCTATATTTTCTTTTCCTCTTGGCTGAGGTGAGTTTATAAATTTTCATTTATGCAGAATGACCATGATCCATCAAAATTAGTTGCAGAGACACCATGCAAACTCCTGAGATATTTGGTTATGGATGGTAGTCATATTAATTCTGATACACCATATGCTGAAGTTGAGGTCATGAAGATGTGTATGCCTCTTCTTTCACCTGCTTCTGGGGTTATTCATTTCAAAATGTCTGAAGGTCAACCGATGCAGGTACATAGTTTTCAACAGTAAAAGCATAATTGTTCTAATTTCAATGGAGTTTAAGAAAACATTATGTTGGGTAGGCTGGTGAGCTTATTGCAAGGCTTGATCTAGATGATCCTTCAGCTGTGAGAAAAGCAGAACCTTTCAGTGGGGGCTTCCCGCTACTGGGTCCTCCTACCGCAGTTTCTGGTAAAGTTCATCAGAAATGCGCTGCAAGTTTAAATTTAGCATGGATGATTCTTGCTGGCTATGAGCACAACATCGATGAAGTGAGTATTTTTTTTCACCTGTAGGTGTTAACAATGTTTCCTGTCAGTAATGCATGTTTATATTCATCTTCATTGATTGCTGATTTACTTAGACTTCTTTCTCAGGTTGTTCAAAATTTACTGAATTGCCTTGATAGTCCCGAATTGCCTTTCCTTCAGTGGCAAGAATGCTTGGCTGTTCTGGCAACACGTCTTCCTAAAGATCTGAAAAATGAGGTGAAGAGACTCCCTTATAGCTTTCACTTTTGGTTGAACATCTAAAGTTCTAAACAGAAATCTGAATTCGCCTTGAACTATGTGATTTTTCAGTTGGAATCAAAATATAAGGAGTTTGAGAGCATTTCTAGCTCCCAAAATGTTGATTTTCCTGCCAAATTATTGAAGAGAATTATTGAAGTGAGTTCCTGTTTCTAAATTCTCATTCTTTTTTTTTTTTCCTACTTAATGTAAATATGCTCAAGGGTGTGTTTTACTCTGAAGGTTCATCTTTCATCCTGCCCTGAAAAAGAAAAAGGAGCTCAAGAAAGGCTTGTGGAACCTCTCATGAGTTTGGTGAAGTCTTATGAGGGTGGAAGAGAGAGCCACGCCCGTATAATGGTTCAATCCCTTTTTGAAGGGTATCTTTCTGTTGAGGAATTATTTAGTGATAACATACAGGTAATTTTGATCATTGGGCTGCTAGTAATTAATCAATATTGGTAATTTAAGCAGTTATTAAACTAATAGAGGTATAAGGGTAAACTAAAATATGTAATTCTTTTTAGTAAACTAAAATATGTGATTCTGGGTTGTTCATGCCATTACCGGTTTCAAAAGTTGGCCTATTGATCATATTTAAACTGTTCTTCGTCCCTCCTCTTGTTAATATACTCACAATGGGCTATCAACTTACCATAACAACAAAAACTGAAATAGGAACTCATCAAGCAACTTGTGTAATATAAATGATGTTTCCTTAATTAATTGGTTTTTGGGAATAATCATAATCCATGCCCCTTGGTCCAGGCTGATGTAATTGAACGCCTTCGTCTTCAATACAAGAAAGATCTGTTGAAGGTTGTAGACATAGTGCTCTCTCATCAGGTATGAACTTTTATAATATTCTTGGATGGCTCTAGTAATCCGCTTACTTGATGTCTTAAGGACTTTATTATGCAAGATATTGATTTCATTTCTTGGTTTCAGGGTGTCAAGAGTAAAAATAAGCTGATACTGCGACTGATGGAACAACTGGTTTATCCTAATCCTGCTGCCTACCGGGATCAATTGATTCGTTTCTCTGCATTGAACCATACAAGTTATTCTGAGGTTGAACATTGTCCTGAGATACTCCTGTCAAGCTGAATATAAGTTTGATAGAGTTCTATGTCTGTCATATTATACTTTTTATTAGTCATCAGTATCTTTCTTATTTGCAGAGGATAATGAATATATCTTTTCAATTTATCTGCTTGCTATTTCATCTTTTAGACAATCCTGTTGATATTTTTTTTTTCTTTAGTGTGTGTTGAGCAATTTATTTGGAAAGAATCCTGACTCCCCAATATCTTGATGCAGTTGGCACTTAAGGCAAGTCAGTTGCTGGAACAGACTAAATTAAGTGAACTTCGTTCCAGCATTGCTAGAAGCCTTTCTGAATTAGAGATGTTCACTGAGGATGGTGAAAATATTGATACTCCAAAGAGGAAGAGTGCCATTAATGACAGAATGGAGGACCTTGTGAGTGCTCCTTTGGCAGTTGAAGATGCCCTTGTTGGTTTGTTTGATCACAGTGATCACACCCTTCAAAGGCGGGTTGTGGAGACTTATGTCCGCAGGCTGTACCAGGTATAGCTGTACTTCATTTTTTTTTTCTTTCCCTTTTTGTTGTGCAGCAGGGTGATCACATCTGCTTTTCTAACTTTTGATATTTGTCATCAGCCATATCTTGTCAAAGAAAGTGTCAGGATGCAGTGGCACAGATCTGGTCTTATTGCTTCATGGGAATTCTTGGAAGAGTATGTTGAGAGGAAGAGTGGAACTGAAGACCAAGTATCTGATAGAATACTGGTAAACAAACACAGTGACAGGAAATGGGGAGTGATGGTTATAATTAAATCTCTCCAATTTTTACCTGCAACTATCACTTCTGCACTAAGGGAAGCAACTCATAACCTTCATGAAGCACTTCCAGATGATTATGTGGATCCGGCTAATCATGGTAATATGATGCATGTTGCATTGGTGGGCATCAACAACCAAATGAGTTTACTGCAAGACAGGTACATCCTTGTAATTATATTGGGATGCGAATTAATTAGTCTCTTTCTGAAGTCTTAAAGTATGGTTAGTATTACAGCCTGCAGTTTGTGCTGGATTTTTAGAACAGTGTTATTTATTTAAAGAGTAAACCCCTTTTTCTGTCCCTGTGAAATACATTTTTATCAATTTTGTCCCTATAAATATTGAGTTGTCCAATTGCGTCCACCAGTTAGTGTCCGTACAAAGATTAATTTGTCTGATTTTGTCCCAGAGTGACAAAATGGGACAAATCAATATTTCAAAGGGACAAATTGATAAAAATTATTTCATAGGTATGAAAGTAAAAAAAATTAAATTTCATAAGAACAGAAAAGGGGATTTACTCTTAAAGAGTAAACTTATTTAATTACAGTCTGATCATATCCAACTAGCTTGTTTTGGGCTGTATCAGACAATGCTAAATGGTAGACTTTATTTTTCTATTCTTCCTTGATGAAATGACAAGTATACCAATTTTGGTGAACTAGTAGTCAGAGCCTCCAATGTCTTTCTGATACAAATTGGTTTTTTTGGTGCTTTACAGTGGTGATGAGGATCAGGCTCAAGAAAGGATCAATAAGTTAGCCAAAATACTTAAAGAAAAGGAAGTAGGCTCTAGTATACGTTCTGCAGGAGTTGAAGTAATTAGCTGTATTATACAGAGGGATGAAGGGCGAACTCCCATGAGGCACTCCTTTCACTGGTCAGCCGAAAAGCTCTGTTATGAGGAGGAGCCTCTCTTGCGTCATCTGGAACCTCCCCTGTCCATCTATCTTGAATTGGTTAGTTAATTCATAGTTCTAAATCCCATTCCGCACCACAACCACCCCCCCCCGGGGTTTCATTTTTTTTTTTTTGGAGGGGATAAAGGGTAGCAAATTTAAATTGTTAGCTTGGTCTTAAACTCTTGAAGATTTGTCTGTCTACAGGACAAACTTAAAGCCTATGAGAATATTCGGTATACCCCATCCCGGGATCGTCAGTGGCACTTGTACACAGTTGTTGATCCCAAGCCACAATCAATTCAGAGAATGTTTCTTCGAACACTTGTTAGGCAGCCAACCACAAATGAAGGGTTCTCATTATATCAAGGGCTGAATGTGGAAATGTCTCGTACCCAATTGGCTATGTCTTTTACTTCAAGGAGTATTTTGAGGTCTTTGATGGCTGCAATGGAGGAACTGGAACTTAATGCACACAATGCCACTGTTAAATCTGAGCATACTCATATGTATCTCTATATCATACGACAGCAACAGATAAATGATCTTTTGCCTTATCCCAAGTAATTCTGGCTTCACACTTGTCCCTTTACATTCTTCTGTTTTAAGATGTTAGATAAAGAATGTTATTAGTGTCTTACATTTGGGATGTGATTACTAGGAGAATCAATGTGGATGCTGGCCAAGAAGAAACAGCTGTGGAGGCAATCTTGCAAGAACTGGCACATGAAATCCATTCATCTCTTGGTGTAAGAATGCATAGATTAGGAGTTGTTGAATGGGAATTTAAGCTTTGGATGGCATCCTCTGGACAGGCAAATGGTGCTTGGAGGGTCGTTGTAACCAATGTGACTGGCCATACATGCACTGTACATGTAAGTGTTATTCATCTAAAATGTTCCAGCAAAAGCTGTCTTGCAAGCCATTGCTTTTTCACTAATTCTTTGTTGAAGATTGCTTTGAAAACCAGACTAGTTGTTGGCTCCCATTGGTAGAATCAATTAGTATGCTTGAGCTCTGAAACCAATAGCCATAGCAATTATTGTTCTTCTTGAGTGGGAGCAATGATTTTCTTCCTTTTTTCTTACTTATCACTTTAAAATTGTTCAGTGCTCAAAATTAACAAAAAGCAACTATGACAATCTTTGGAAACTGAAGAGATTAGAGAATTAAATGAAGAAAATTTTAACCTTTTCCTCAAACAGATCAATTATTAATTCTGATTATTAGCTTTTTGGCTTGTTTTAGAAGGATAATTAATGAAGATGGTTCATAAATCATAACTTGATTTTCAATTATAACCTTTTGCTCAAACAGGTCAATTATAAATTCTGATTATTAGCTATATTTTGGATTGTGTTAGAGGGATAATTAATGAAGATGATTCATAAATCATAGCTTGATTGTCAACTCATATTTTCAGATATATCGAGAAAAGGAGGATACCAGCTCTCATAAAGTGGTATACAGTTCAGTCACTGTAAAAGGCCCTCATCATGGTGTACTAGTGAATGCACAATATCAACCTTTGGGAGTTATTGACCGAAAACGTCTTTCAGCAAGGAAGAATAACACTACATACTGCTATGATTTTCCCCTGGTAAGTGCTATTTGTTTGCTTTTCCTCTGTGTGGGGGTGTTTGTGTCTATGCTCCTTCCTGTGAATGACCAGATGATGGAGACTACACAAGATATATTTCCTAAGGGGATATTTGCTTGCAGGCATTTGAAACAGCCTTGGAACAGTCATGGGCAACCCAATACCCAGGATTTCTAAAAGCCAAGGATAAAGGTCTTCTGAAAGTAACAGAGCTTAAATTTGCTGACAAAGATGGTTGCTGGGGTACTCCTCTTGTTCCTGTGGAACGTCCAACTGGACTCAATGATGTTGGCATGGTAGCCTGGATTATGGAAATGTGTACCCCTGAGTTCTCGTCTGGAAGGACAATATTGGTTGTTGCAAATGATGTGACCTTCAAAGCTGGCTCTTTTGGGCCAAAAGAGGATGCATTCTTTCGTGCAGTAACTGATCTTGCTTGTGTGAAGAAACTACCTTTAATTTATCTAGCAGCAAATTCTGGTGCTCGTTTAGGTGTTGCAGAGGAAGTCAAATCCTGTTTCAGAGTTGGTTGGTCTGATGAATCCAATCCTGAGCATGGTTTTCAGTATGTATATTTGACACCTGAGGATTATGCTCGGATTGGATCTTCAGTGATAGCACACGAGTTGAAGCTGGAAAGTGGAGAAACCAGATGGGTTATAGATACCATTGTTGGGAAGGAGGATGGTTTGGGGGTTGAAAACTTGAGTGGCAGTGGGGCTATTGCTGGTGCCTATTCCAGGGCATACAAGGAAACCTTTACGCTGACATACGTGACTGGCAGGACTGTTGGAATAGGAGCTTATCTTGCCAGGCTTGGGATGAGATGCATCCAGAGACTTGATCAGCCCATAATTCTTACTGGTTTCTCTGCATTAAACAAACTTCTTGGTCGGGAGGTATACAGCTCGCACATGCAACTTGGTGGACCTAAAATTATGGCAACTAATGGAGTTGTTCATCTTACAGTCTCAGATGATCTTGAAGGTGTTTCTGCTATTTTGAAGTGGCTTAGCTATATACCTTCTCATGTAGGTGGTACACTTCCCATTGTACATCCCCTTGATCCTCCAGAGAGGCTTGTGGAGTATTTCCCTGAAAATTCATGTGATCCTCGTGCTGCTATATGTGGTATTCAGGATGGTGATGGAAGATGGCTAGGAGGAATTTTTGACAAGGACAGCTTTGTTGAGACTTTAGAAGGATGGGCAAGAACAGTTGTTACCGGAAGGGCAAAGCTTGGAGGAATCCCTGTGGGAATTGTGGCTGTTGAGACACAGACAGTAATGCAAGTAATACCTGCTGATCCTGGCCAGCTTGATTCTCATGAAAGGGTTGTTCCTCAGGCTGGACAAGTCTGGTTTCCCGATTCTGCAACTAAGACAGCCCAAGCAATAATGGACTTCAACAGAGAAGAGCTCCCACTTTTCATTCTTGCAAATTGGAGAGGCTTTTCAGGTGGGCAGAGGGACCTTTTTGAAGGAATTCTTCAAGCCGGATCAACCATTGTGGAGAACCTTAGAACATACAAGCAGCCCATATTTGTATATATCCCAATGATGGGAGAACTCCGTGGTGGGGCATGGGTGGTTGTAGACAGTCGAATCAATTCAGATCACATTGAAATGTATGCAGAACGAACAGCTAAAGGTAATGTCCTTGAACCAGAAGGGATGATTGAGATCAAATTTAGGACAAGGGAATTATTGGAGTGTATGGGTCGGCTTGATCAACAATTGATAAATCTCAAGGCAAAACTGCAAGATGCCAGGAGTAACAGTGCCTATCAGGCCATTGAATCCCTACAGCAGCAGATTAAATCTCGTGAGAAACAGCTTCTGCCTGTGTACACCCAGATAGCTACCAAATTTGCTGAACTGCATGATACTTCCCTAAGGATGGCTGCAAAGGGTGTAATAAGAGAAGTTCTGGACTGGGGTAACTCCCGTTCTTTCTTCTACCAAAGACTGCACCGAAGAATCGGTGAGCACTCATTGATCAACATTGTGATAGGTGCTGCTGGGGACCACTTGTCACAAACATCTGCATTGGACTTGGTCAGAAGCTGGTATTTGAATTCTCATATCGCCAAAGGTAGGGAAGATGCTTGGTTGGATGATGAAGCTTTCTTCAGATGGAAGGATGATCCAAAGAATTATGAAAACAAACTAAAGGAATTAAGTATCCAGAAGGTGTTGCTTCAGTTGACAAACATTGGAGATTCAGTTTTAGATTTGCAAGCTTTACCTCAAAGTCTTGCTGCCCTTTTAAGCAAGGTAAGGATCATTATATTCCACTACTTTCCTTATCTGTTATTTTTTTTGGTAATATTTTTGTAATTTGATAAATCTCTTGCAACATGGAAATAATTGTTTGAATTTCATGCAGTTGGAGCCATCAAGCCGTGAAGAATTGAGACATGAACTCCGAAAGGTGATTGGTTAAAGGGTTGGTGCTTGCTTCACAAGAAATAAATGCTCCCCTTGCTGATAAGTTGATCACCACGTAATTCTGTACGTAACCATTACATTTCTTCAGCCAATTGTTGAATTTTATAGCTTCACTATGAACCCCTGGTGCAGCAATGCCGAATTTAATTCTCACCTTCAATTGGGCAATCCTTCGGGAAACGGGTGTATATCATATTAGTTGTGGATAGATATAGTTGTCTGCAGTCAGCAGGATCACAACCAGCATAACAGCATCGTGCCCTGTATTTGTTTGCTGGCTGATTGATTCTTTCATTGTATCTGAATAAAAAGTTGTAATATTTGTAACATGATTTGATTATTTATGCATGTGAAATTTCGGCCAATCTTCTTAATTTCTCTTTCACAAGCCCCATGACGGTAGTCTTGAGAAGTTTCTATATTTATTCACCAACAAAAGAAAAGTTTCTATTTTTTGTTTTGTCGAGCTTATAACATCGACAAGCACATTGTGTTGTACATAAATAACGACTATCACATGGGAGCGAGGGCAACTATTTATTTACCAATACAGAACTTGCCAAAAATATTGGTTAAAACCTCTTCCGAAATATCTTCTCCACTAATCTGCCCAAGTGCCATTGCGGCATCCCTCAAATCAATTGTCCAAAAATCCAGAGGAAGTTCGTCCTCTATTGATGATTTTAGCCTCACAAGAGCTTCCTTGGTCCTCACAAGTTGTTCACATTGTCTCTGAATAATCAAAATCCAACAATCACGAACGGGTTAGGGAGAGAGAGAGAGGACAAAATGAGAGCTTTACCTGATTGACAGTCCATCTGCGTCCGCCAGCAGGAATTTTGTCGAGACCCACAATATCTAACACTGCTTTCTCCAAGTCTTGTAATCCCTCACCAGTGACAGCACATGTAAACACATGTTTACTGAAAAAATTGTAACATCCTTTGATCCATTCGGCCTCGGCACAAGGAGCACAATCTATCTTGTTGATCACGAGAATTGTCGGTGTAGAAGATCGTGTTGATTCCTGTTTGTCACAGAACGATTTAATAACATGGTGGAAAATAGAAATACTGGTAGCATTGTTTTAAAGTACGTAAATTTTGAAACAGCAATAAAGGTATAAGATGTACTATTGAGAACATTATGGGTGGAAAGTAGAAAATTTAAGAATTGGGTTTTGTGCGCCATTTAGATCTTGACTACCTCCGTCAATAAATGGGCTTATACTTCTAGCAAAAGAATGTCAAAGGAGCAAAAGAACAAGAGGCAAGAAATGGGATTATGTTGTAAAACCTTGGTAGATTGAATTCTCTCTAGAAGTTTAGAGTCTTCAGAAGTCCACCCTTCAACGGCGCTCACAGTCATGATGATTAGATCAGCACCCATGGCAACTGCTTCAGATCTCTCTACACCTATAAACAGAACAGAAATACAAATCTCAGTAGTCCGTCCTTAGTATCTGCTGAGCATGAGATTCGAGATAGACGCATCTAGCAAAACAGTGACAAGCATATAACAGGATAAACCAAAATTTACTTTCGTCTTCATAAAAAGGCAGGAAAAAGAAAGCCATACCAATCTTTTCTACAATGTCATCAGTATCCCTGATGCCTGCAGTGTCAAGAAGGGTTACAGGAATACCATTAACACTCACACTTGCTTCAATAACATCCCGAGTGGTTCCGGCAATTTCAGTAACTATAGCTCTCTCACTCTGCATGCTACAAATACACCATGCTCAATAAGTTATCAGTCCATATATCTAGTTGTAACCTGAAGAGGACCTCATTTCCATAATTACAACCCAGTTACTTAATGCTAGTCATCAGCTCTTAGTAAAAGCAGCCAAATTAATTTAGAAGCAGCAGATGCACAAGTAAAATATGAAGTTCAGAAGTCAGTACATTATAAAAATAATTAGCTCAATAGTTTCAGTCTCCAGATACTAAGCTAAATGGCTTTAACATACTTTGCTCCATGCATTGAGAAGGCTGGACTTCCCCACATTAGGGCGACCAACAATTGCTACCTGCAAAATGTTTATGGCAATATCAATAATTAGATTATTAGAAAGTCAGAAACACATATCATGAGATCTATATTAAAAACAAACCAAGAATAAGTGTTTCAGTTAAAAGAACGACATTATGTGCCGATTACTAAACTTTTCTTCCCTTCTTTTTTTTGGCGAAAAAGGTTTTTGATACGACCTAAGCAACTTGGAGAACCCATCCCCAAAAGACCGGCCTATTAGGGAGGAGAGCCAAGCCACTTAAATATACCATCAAGCATCCCATACTACTCGATGTGGGACTAGGGAACCCTATCAATGGACCGTCCCTGAAAGCCGACATCCCGACGGCTGCACTTTACGACGTTTCACTCGACGTTGCTTCACTCACCCTTTGCGGTCAGCCCCTCCACAGGTAGCCCTTTCCGTACCATTGACACCAGCTTTGATACCAATTGATACGACCTAAGCAACTTGGAGAACCCATCCCCAAAAGACCAACCTATTAGGGCGGAGAGCCAAGCCACTTAAGTACACCATCAAGCATCCCATACTACTCAATGTGGGACTAGGGGACCCTATCAGTTTTTTTCTTCTCTTCAATTCATTTGATTGATGGAACTTAAGACACAACAATTTGTCTCATCTATCAAAAACTAACTAAATCTGAGTGTTTAATGCATTAAATTCAAGCCAAAAGAACAAAGTAGTTTGGCTGCATGAGTATTACAAGGAACTGTACGCCAGTATGAGGGGAAAGAAATTCATTTTCAGTTCACAAACAGAAACAATAACATGTTAGAAAGCTGTTTTTTCTGACATGCCTGTAGTCCAGATTGCAGGAGCTTGTCATAATTAGCTGTCTCCAATGCATTATCAACATCTTGTGACATATCATGAATTTTATCCATAACCAGATTCAAATCTAGTGGAGGCATCTCATCATCAAAATCCAAACGAGCTTCAATCTCAGTCAGCAACTCAATACACTGCATTCTCAGAGATTTGACAAGAGAAGAGAAACCACCCTGTCAAACGAACAATGTATTTTTCAGAACTTTTTCTGAGGTCAAAAGACACAATTCGAACAACAAATGGCCCTATGTACCAAGAAACCAGCCTAGACATCACTGCTACAGTATAATGTAAAAATACATAGTGGAGCTCTGGAATAGACATGCCTGTATTCCCGCCAGAGCTGCATCTGCAGCAGCCAAAGATTTGGCTGTTATTAGTCTTCCTACATTTTCAGCTTGAGAGAGATCTAAACGGCCATTTAGAAAAGCACGAAGAGTAAACTCCCCTGAAAGAATAAAAAAAATACTATGTCATGTATGTTGCAGCTGTATTTCATTCTGCAAAAATGTTCATAATACTAATAAAAACAAATGTGCAGCCCATCTATGTTGCCATCATTGTAATCTGAATTTTGCAAGGGGATTGGACTAGTTCATCATCTGGTAAACTACTGATTGAACATTAATTCAATAAATATGTCTACTTGGCCTGCTACATCCTCCTCTGTGTGCATCTTCATTACTAAAAATTAGCCATGGACTGGTAACTTAATAAATTTTCTAGTATTATCAAAAGTCATGAGCACGTCGGTATTTAGTTATTTATAAAAGGATAGTCATAATATGAGCATATGCTAATACAAGCAAATAACCTGGTTCGGCAAGTCTTGCTCCGGCTTCCAAGCAAGTTCTCAATACACGACGTAAACACACTTCACTCCCATGGCATTGAAGCTCAACAACATCTTCACGAGTGAAAGACTTCGGAGCTAACATGGGCACTGCTAAAACCTGTAAACAAAAAGAGAATTACAAATTCATATTAACTACAGCATTTGATAAGCACTGAATGCACCACATATTAACCAATAAAAGTTCACAAAAAGTACCTCGTCGATCACACTGCCGTCCGAATCCTTAACCACACCATACTCCACAACATGGCTTGTGGGCTGCCACGTGGACGTATCACAGATCTTCTTCCACCTCGCAGGTTGAAATATGCGGCCAACAATAGCGACCGCAGAAGGACCCGAAAGTCGAACAATTCCAACCGCACCAGGTGGACCTCCCAACGATGTCACAATGGCTGCAATTGTGCTTGTATCCTGGACACGCCCAGCCTCCTCATGAATCGCACCCACTGACTCCGCCAAGCGCTCGTCTTTCTTCAGAACCAGCGTGTAACTCTCTGAACACAGAAGAATTGAGTAAGAAAAAGGAATGACCCGGAATAAATAAAACCGAAAAGTGAAGATTTTGACAAAAATTGCGGGGTTTTGATACCTTTGGAGATGGGGTTGGGTTTAATAGTTGTAGAGGTTGAGTTTTTGGGCTTAGAGGATAGAAGACAGAGGCACCTTGTAGAAAGTTTTGGTGATTGGGATAAGCGCAGAGGTAGAGCGGGGCGCAGTGGTGGAGTTAACCAGTGTATGTGCCGGAGGAGATGGCGGAAAGCCGCTAAGTGCTCCATTTGAGGGCAGCCCCGAACGTTGTCGGATATCGAATATTGTATTATCCTTAAGCTGCTGAGTGAGTGGCGAATGTTTTTGAACCGACTTTCTTAACGAAGCTTGGCCCAGAACCTGTAGTTTCGGGTCGTGGGTCACTAGTTTATGCCCAACTCCAAGCCTAACTATGGGCGCTATATAATTACAGACTTTTTGACTTGGGTGGTGTCCATGTATATTATATTGATGATTGAATGGAAATAATTTTCATGGGTAAAGTTAAAAATGAAAAAAACGTTATTGTGTATAATGTTGGGATGGTGGCCAACCGGACAACATTACCATGAGTAACACCGAGCAACAAGAAGACCTTATCAATGGCAATGCCGTCTGCCTAAGTAAGCAACATTATCGGCAGCAATGCTACCTAGCAGCCAAAGCTACATAGGCAACGTAGCTACCAGCAATGTTGCTTAGGCAATGCCAGCTACCAGCCAACTAGCCTGTATGCCTTAGCTTCTGCACCCAGCTTGCATGCCTCAGCTCCTTCGACTGCATTCCTCTCTAGTTGGCCACTGCATACATTGTGCTTTTGTTTTGTATGCTTCTGCTGCACTATTGCACAATAGTGTGCATGTTGCGTATGCACAATAGACTCATGCATGTAGCACACTATCAAGCCTATGAAAGATTACTTTTCTCTATGTTAAATAGTGAGACTTGCTAGTTGATTTGCATCCTCTTTGTCTCCATCTTCTTGTTCTTCATTTGCTGCATTTTCTTCATTTTGCATGAAGTTCTCCGTTTGCTTCATTTGCAATATGAAATGTGCTATTCATCTTCTTCATTTCCTATTTTGGCAAAACTATGAAGTAAATTTTTTATACTTTTATTTATTATTATTTTTTTAAGAATCAATTAAATCTATTTATCTGTAGTTAAGTTTCATTTTGCATGATTATTGAAACGTTGATTTGAATAATTGTTATGCATCACTATGTGTAAATTTTTTTGTATGAGAATTTAATTATCTATCTTAGTTGAAATGGAATTATTCATTTTTTTCTCTCGTACTAGTAGTGATAAAAGATTTGAAGTTTTATCGATGTGAGTTTTGAAACTATTATGTTAGGGGAATAAAATTAGAATTTGAAATAGATATCAGGTGAAAAATTTGAGAGAAATAATTAGTTGACTAGTGAATAATTTTTACATTGAAAATTATTATATTAGCCACGAATATTTATGAAAAAATTAATTTTCTTGGGTGTAATTTGTAACTAGCTTGTATTTAAATTAGATTTCTAACATTTAAATTTCTTATTCATGACAGAATTTTATGTATGTAGCATGTGTCATGATTTTTTTTTCATACAAAAGTTGTGTTATTTATTTTGTTTTAACTAGTTAGTAAAGCTTACATTAATATTTGTTTGATTAAAATTAAATTTTTTATGAAGTAAAAAATAAAAATCTTACTTGTAGATAATGTAAATAATTAAATGAATTACTTAATTGATTTTGCAACATGTAATATGATTAAAGTTGTTGTTTTAGTGTTTAAAATTTGTTACCTTATTTTGTAATTGTAATCAATTATTTACTATCATTTTTAATTTGATTTAATAAAATAATTAGAAATACATATTTATAATATTGATTATTTTGATGATCGTAGGAGGATTGTTATTTTTAGAATGTCAGATAGACGTGCTCATCTTCTAAATCCCGGTCTAAGAGATCACTCATTGCTTCAATTACTATACCAGCTTCTAAAATATGCTGGTGTTGTAATCAGAGTAATATGGTAAGGGGATAAGATTAATAATATTAATAAAATTTGATCATTTAAAAAAATTGTTCAATTTCTTTGTTATTTTCAATACCTTACTCCTAATTTTTTTTATATGTAAACTGATCAGATGCTTCACGTTAAAGGCTTAAGTCACATTCCGCCCTTAACTCTTGAATAGATCTCTATCTTTAGTCAGCAGGATTCTATGGTGTTTCTAGAATCAAACACATAAACATTGATTGGCCCTTTATTAGTGTACTTGTTGAGAGATGACGACCAGAGACACATACGTTCCACACATCACAGGGAGAAATGACAATGACATTGCAAGATGTAGAAGTCCAATTTGGACTCTATGTGGATGGTGTAGTAGTGATTGGCATGACTGGATTGCCGTGGTATGGAGTGTGCAAGATATTGTTCGATGATGTTCCACCAAATGAGCATCGTTTCATCTTTGGTTAAAAGCTTAGTCTAAGATGGTTACAAGAATGATTTGATGCTCTCCTAGATAATGCCAATGAGGAGACTGTGTAGCAATACAGTGCGCTTACATATTGAGACTGTTAAGTGCAATATTATGTAATGACAAGTCAACCCATTATGTGCATTTGATATTTTTGCCCTTGTTAGCCGATTTACAAGATGCAGGAAGATATATTTTAAGGTTTGTGGTCCTATCATAAACTTATAGAGAGTTATGCAAGGTGATAACAAAATATTTCACTCATTTAATTATCTTTTCATTAAGCTTTTTAAGGTCCAAAATAACTTACTTTCAGCTGTGTTATTATATATTTATAGTGTGGTGTCAATTGGATTCATTATGGAAAATTCTGTAGAATTTGGCTTTGTTGAGTAGTTTCTGTATTCTAGTTATAACTTGAGCCACACTTGTCCAATTAATGTGATTCTTATCTTGTAGGGAATCCGAGACATGGCTCTACAACCTTTATGAAGACCTCCAAGACTGAATCTCACAATTGGCTATCTGAATTTGGAGTTAAATTTAAGACTAGAATGCTGCCTCTGCCTGTCTCAAGCAGCCAAACCTCTGAGCATTCATGAGGCCATATCTAGAGCTATACAAGTCTAAATGAGGTCAAATTAAGCCCAAATAGAAGTTAAGACATAAAGTTACAACTCTCATGAAGACTTCTAAACCTGAATCCATCAATTTGGGCGTGCAAATAAAGCTGCAAGTCAGAGGCAGAATGCTGATGAATTAGGCCTCTGCAGAATCAGATTTTTAGGCACCAATTGGCATGCAACTTGAGCCCAATGGACCATCTCTTGTACCAGCTCACACTCAACCAGCTGAAAGTTATTGAGACAGTGAAAAACTAGAGAATGCAACCTGCAATAGCACATAACATGCAAAAGGAGTGGCAATAAGTAACCAGACTACACCAGCCATCATTGCCTACTCACTAACCATGCAGCTAGCTTCTCTTTTGCCCAGGCAAAGTCCTTGTAGTTTAGGCTTTTTAGTTCAGTTTTTAATGGAGTTTTTAAGGAGTTCCAGAGAATAGTGTAGGATGTTTTCTTCTTAATTTTTTTCTATATTTTTCATGCCTTCCATGGAAGGCTGAGTTTGTAATCAGTCCAAGGGATTAACACCTTGAAGATTAATGCTGAGATTATGGTTTCACCTTGCATTCATTTGTTTGTCATTTCTTCTTATTTCCTCTTTGTTTTTACTGAGTTTTTTGAATTGAATGACTTCATTTGGTTTGGATGACTATATAGTTATTGCTTAATAATCACTTTAGAAGAGAATGTCAGAAATCCAGCAATGCATTAAGCTTTTGATGGATTGTTTGCTGGCTGAGTTCTGCATAAGACTCATTAATCATTTCAAGGCTTCTTGTTATGA
>JANHAO010004205.1:0-24613 GCA_026873985.1 Saraca asoca
ATATGTGAATAATTACATCCCAATGAGAGGTTCTTAGAGAATTCATGAACTGACTTACTACACTAATTGGGAAAGAAATGTCAGGATAGGTGATAGTAAGATGGTTCAATTTTCCCACTAACGTTTGTATCATTTTGGGTCTTCTATTAGTTTTCCATTTTCCAATCCAAGCTTAACATTTGGAATCATAGGGGTATCACATGGTTTGGTCCTAAGCAAACTTGTTTCATTCAAAAGATCAAGCACATATTTTCTCTATGACAAGAAAATTCCTTGCTCATTTCGAGCAATCTTAATACCCAAGAAGTATCGAAGTGCTCCTAAGTCCTTAGTTTGAAATTTGGTTTAGAGAAAAGTCTTCAATTTCGAAATGCCCAACTATCATTGTCAGTAATCACAATATCATCCACATAGGCAGCCAAAAGAATATAGCCAGAAATCTAATTGTTTATAGAAAACAAAACGATAATGATCACTTTTCTGCATCTCAAATTCCATGACCACATCATTAAATTTTCCAAACCAGTCCCAAGAAAATTGTTTCAATCCGTACAAAGTGCACACTTTGTCTTTTTCATACTCCCTCTAAGCAATAAAGCCAAGTGATTACTCAATATACACTTCATCAAGTAGATCACCATGGAGAAAAGCATTTTTCACATCAAGATGATGAAGAACCTAGTTTTGAGAGGCAAAAAGAAAGATAACTAAACGAATAGAAATAATCTTAACCATAAGAGAAAAAGTTTCAGAATAATTGATGCCGTAAGTCTGAGCATACCCCTTTGCCACTAAGTGAGCTTTCAATCAAGTAACAAAACCATCCAGATTAACTTTCAGAATAAACACCCATTTGCACTTAATAGTTTGCTTACCATGCAGTAAAGGCACAACATGCTAAGTCTGATTGGCCTCAAAAGCCATACACCCATCATGAGAAAGTGCCTCTGAAACTGACTTAAGAACACTAATAGAATCCGAGGCAATAAAGCATTGTGAAGAGATAAGTAAAGATGAATAAGACACAAAGGTAGAAATTGGATAAAGGTGATTATGGGTACTTTTTTGAGCGCAACTATGAATACCTTTTCGTTGAGCAATAGGCAAATCAATATCAAAGGACGTAGGAAGCGGATCTTGTGAGGAAGAAGAGGGCAGGGGAGAGAAGCTGATTGGATGTTTGTAACAGACATTGTACTTAATGTCTCAGGAATGGTAGAAAGACGAACTACATTTGGTACCTGCACTCTACGAGAGTAAACATACTTAATGGAAGGAGAAGTCCAAGTTTTAGTGGAAGAGACCTGAGAATCCTGAGGAGTAGAATGCACAAGGAAATGTTCATTAACAAATCCAGAATTTGACATCGAGCAAGAAAACTCAAAAGATCCAAAAAATGGAGGGGATTCAAAGAAATTAATATCAAAAGAAACAACATAACGATCTAATTCAAGGGAATAACATCGATACCCTTTTTGAGTTCGAGAATATCCAAGAAAAATACATTTCAAAGATCGAGAATCTAACTTAGAAATTTGAGGACGATGATCTTGAACAAAAAATGTGCAGCCAAAAACACGTGGAGTGAGAGGAAACAATGTTTGAGAAGGAAACAAAAGAGAATACGGTACTTGCCCATCAAGAATTGAAGATATATCAAAAAACAGGTTATAGCAACCACATTTACCCAGAACACCTTAGGCACCTTCATTTGAAATAAGAGAGAATGAGCTACCTCTAATAGGTGACGATTTTTTCTTTCAGCCACTCCATTTTGTTGTGAAGTAACTACACAAGATGACTGATGAATTATATTGAGCTTTGACAAATAAGAAGAAAATTTTACTGAAAAGTATTCTTTAGTATTATCACTTTGAAAGTTGCGTATAGGTGTTTGGAATTGATTTTTAATTTTGGCATAAAAGACATAAAAAATATCAAACAATTTTGATCGATTTTTCATCAAATAAAGCCAAGTAACTCTTGAATAGTCATAAACAAAAGTAACAAAATAACGATAACCAAATTTGGAAATAACAAGACAAGGACCCCAAATATCTAAATATACTAACTCAAAAGGGGATGCAACCGTTTATTGACTCGCGGAATATAAAACTGACGATGCTGTTTAGCAAACTAACATGACTCACAATTTAAAGTAGAAACAGAACTTAAATTAGGATACAATTTCGTTAAAGACGCTAAACAAGGATGACCCAAGACAATGTAACTAATGTGAAGTGAGGGTAGCAAATGCAGCAATTGGCTGAGGAACTTTTTTATCAAGCATGTACAACTCACCAGATTCGTATCCCTTACCAATAATTTTCTTCGTCAAAAGATCTTGAAAAACACAATAACTAGGACAAAAGAAAATGCCGCAATTATAGGTATGTGTTAATTGGTTGGCAGAAAGTAAATTGAATGGGAACATGGGAAGACATAAAATCTTGGATAAAGAAATATTAGGTGTGACATTAACTGTACCACTTCCAACAATAGAAGCAATAGACCCATTAGCTAAAATAACATGAGAAGTAGAGAAGTTGTGAAAAGAAGACAAGATACTTGTATTACCCATCATATGATCAATAGCATCTGAATCAATAATCCATCTAGTATTGGAATTGGAGAGACATATAGTAAGATTACCTCTCTGAACCATAGTGACAATGGACTAGATGGGTGATGATTGCTGAGAGGCTTGAAGTTGAAAATATCAAGCATACTCCTCTTCACATATGATTATTCCATGAGTAGGCTCAGACTTTGGTGCAGGAATAGTAGTATGTGCAAATTGAGGGGTGCATTTTTTAACTTGGGACAATTTCTTTTGATATGACTAGGTTCTTTGCAATAATGACAGATGTAGATATTATTAGAATCATACCCCTTCCTCTTTCTCCTCTACTACAACCACAACCCCTTCTAGCACCAGATTCAATCAAGGCAGATGACTGACTAGGAGTTGTAGATTGAGAAGGCACATCTCTGACATTTTGAAGAACATGATAAAACGAATTTACCCATGTGAGTAGCTTAGAACTGGTTAGGATTTGTTGATGGGTAGTGTTAAGTTTCGGGGATAGAGCCATCAGAAAACATAGAGCTCCCAATTGTTCCCGTTGAGTCTACATTGCCTCAATATCCATAGTGATAGGAGTAAGAGTATTCCACTGTTCAAAGAGATGATCATCAGAATATATTTTTGAAATATTTTTACCTTTTCCATCGAGTTGAAACAATGATATGCATAAGTTGTATATCTGATATACATTATCTTTTCCTGAGTATAACCTCTCGAGGAAAGTCCACGAGTCCTTGACTATTTTGCAATGATAGTATTATCCTTGACTTCATTTGCCAAGGTATTACACAAGAGGCCAAACAAATGTCAGTTTTCCACCATCCATTTAACTTTGGTGCCGTCTGTAGGAAGATCCGAAGTAAGGTGATTTGCCTTTTTAATCCCCTCAAAGAAGTATTTAATAGCTTTTCTCCAAGCAAGATATTGTTGGCCTTTTGCATCCAACTTCCGGTTAGTAATTCTAGTCAATGTTGGGATCAGATCTGAATTTGCATTCTGATTTTTCTGCATCCCCAGATGTCAGATTTTTGTTTTTGGTACTTAGATTAGAAATGGGGTCAACCATCATAGATTATTCAACCCAAAAATTAGAAAAAAAATAGCACCAGAATTGTAAAAAAAGAAAAACTATAGCAGCATTTTTCAAAATGAAGATTCGACCACACAAGGAGGTGTGTTAGCTGTCGGAGAAGCTGCCGGAGGAAGCTTGTCACCAGAAAGTGCCTCACACACCGTCGAAGTTCTCTGTGCATGATCCTCACACGTCACTCAGAACAGAGCGTGTATGCTACACGCACCGCCCAAGGAGGTCTACCGTCCACTGATTTACTGCATTATCAACCTAGGTCTGTTTTTCTCTGCCTCACGCACCCTGAATCCTTTTGGATAGATCTGAACTCCTGTGCACACGCTTCTAGATATATATGATTTTTTGTCAAAATTGACGACTACCAATCGCCATAGATACTGTATCTAGATGTTGGATACTTACCGCCAAACATGCAATTCGAAAATTGCCGTCAAATAGAAACCGCTGTGACTTGCGATATCAAAAGAAGAAAGAGGGAGAAGAAGGAAGAGAAATGATGAGTTTTGTTCGGTTAGGTTGGGAAGTGAGGAAATATCTAGGGTTTAGAGGGCTATAGATATCATGCTAAGAGGGGGAGAGAGAGAAAAGATATTATGAAGCCTTGCTCAATAATAAGTCAGACATGTGTATTTATATTTAAGATATGTATATAAAATAAAGTCCTAATAGGTCTATAATTTATTGACCTATCTAAACTTATCACTTATCCTATATAGGCTTATTACTTATCTAATGATAGGCTTATCATTTTAACTAACCTATTTATTAACAATTAATATTTAATAATTTTACGCGCAAAAGAAAGAAAAAGTAGGAATTAGAAAAAAAAAAAAAAAATTCTTACAGCAGCAGAAGAGCTTAAGCCCGAACTGTCCAGAGCATCTGAACCACAAATGTATCCTATGATACCCTGCGAAGGTCATGGCAAGCATGAGTAGGTAATTGAACAATACATGTCATGCATGGAAATAACTAAGACACAATAACTTGAATCACGAAGAAATCAAGGCATCATGACAAGAAGTTTTTTCTTTCTTCTGCCCATAAAGCTATAGTAATTACATTTAAAGTGCATTTCTTCCACCCACTTGACTGGGACACATGCTGGAAAACATCAGGCTAGGTAAAGCCAGATTCCATGTTTTATGACACACATCGAATGCCATCATTAATATTATATCCTGTAAAATTACAAATTGACATCCACAAATATATAACTCAAAAGACCAACCTATGATTCTTTTATTAAGCCCTTTAGACACTCTGATGACACATTATAGTTAAGCAAAATGTGTCTTCTCCATTTTACTGGTTCAAATAGGAGAAAATAAAGGAGAAAGCTTGGAGTGAAGAAACCTTGAATTAACAATGAGACACTATAATTTAAATATAGCCACATAATCCCCAACCTGAGAAAGATTGTATCCTCGACTCTGTAGTGCATATATGGCCCCCCTAGCATAACGTCCCCAACAACTTTGTTCTTGTGGCTTAGAACAATCCTTTGCCAGATTCTCATTATTTGTCTCAATGGCTTGTCTTTTTTGCTGAATCTCATCCACTCTATTGAATACCAGTGACATTTAAAAAAACAACAATAACAACAACAATAATAATGAGAAAAATTAAGCAGTGGCATTTACAAAATTGAAGAAGAATGTCATGCAGGAAAAGGCAAAAATAAAAATTAAATAAAAGGGATAGTCAAAAATCCATATGGCAATAGAAATCATATACTATCCACTACTAGAAGAGCAAAACATTATGCAATATAAATAATGATAGCCACTGAAGCACAACATTCACTTCCCCAAGTTCAATTTAATAAAAAAGGTTCAATATTGTCATTTATTTTCAATATGTATAACTGAGCATGTCCTCAGTCTTATAATTTTTCACTGAGATAGCGCACATCTAATCTCAAGCATATTGCATTTCTGCACCATTGATTTAGATAACAAAGCAATCAATTTGTGAGTTGTAACAGATTAAAATAGGCACTTGGGAGATAGCAAGCCTCAAGATCACGGTCTACACACCTGAACCGAACTTCTCCTTCAAATTGTCCTGAACGAATTACAACCTATAAGAAAAGTTTCAAGGATCATTTATCAAACAGATGAAGGCAGAAGTGAATAGTAAACATGTTTAATCCATTAATATCTTAGCTTATGCTCAAATAGCTATGGAAATCTCCAAAAGTCAATTGCTATGTAATTTTTAGACAGATTGACAGATACACAAGGGTAGATAGAAGAACAATCTACCGTAAGAGTTTAGCAATACAAGTATCTAGTTGAAGTGTTACATGTGCTAAAAGAGATTGAGAGAGTATATCAGGGTATAAGTTACAAGAATTTAAAGGCCATTGGACCCAGAGAGCCAGATTGAGAAGTTGCAGAATATACCTCATCATACTATATGTTATACAGGAAAATGCTAAATATGTGTGTTTTTCACACAGTATTCTCACATGACCATCTTTTATCATTGGATTTGGGCCCAAAGAATGATCTAAAGATAAACAACAGTCTTGTAAGGAGTGTGTACAAAAAAGTTTTGTGTATATAGCATGACTATGTTATAAAAATTATATAAGATTTAACCAGTCCAAGTTGTAATCTGTAAGATACTGAACAAGAGGCTGCCACATTGAGTTAAGTTCTAAAAGTTATTTCTTATTCAATTCTATTCATCTCACTTAAAGGTATATGAATATAAGCTTTAAATGTTTGAAAATTGAAACTTATAGATTCCATTTCTCTTTCTGTTGTAGTTTGCATCTCTGAGGCTCAATATATTTGGCTTCTACCTATTTTCCTAATGCTTGTATATAATAATCCCTTGAACACAGAGTTGACCATGATTAAGCCATCATTAGAATTCAACTGAGTTAGGTTGTCACATGATTCACTGGCAATGCTAACCAGGGGTCAGAGTGCCCCAACTCATTTCTCATAAATTCATGTCTGAAAGAAAGTGAAGACAGTGCAGAAAGTGCTAAAACCTACAACCACATTTTAAGTCCTGAATGCTGAATTGTCATGCCCACAGGTGTGAAGTTCTGTCCAACAAACAACTTGTAGTTCTGTACACGGATGGATCTAACAAACTAAAGCACTCACACCTTGACATGATGGCTACATTAGATGCACCAAAAAACTTGGGAGACACAACTAAAACACTAAGTCCAGAATGAGCGCTGAGAATTAATGCCATTTAAGATGATTATGTCAACATTTAAATTTTGTTTCCATGCAGCATGTTTTGAGATTGAGCCATTATTCATCATATTCAGAATATTTACTTCAAGTGAACTGATTCAATTTCATATTAATATTTTTTGCCATCAACTTTAAAATTCCAAGTTAATTAATAACCAGTGAAGGAAGATGCCCTGTCCTGCTTTGCAAGCTCATAAGTTGAGAACATTTTTTAGATTTACCTCACTATTGCTAGAGGGGACAAACCCCAGCAGTATTCCCTTATTGATAGTCATAGCAGAAACAGTGCCACCCTGCAAATGTTAAAGGGACAAGCATGAAAAAGTTATTCAAATCACACATAGTATTTAGAAATTATTCTCATGAAATAAATAAGCAACAACACAGCAGTCTGTGCTATACTGCATACGCTTAACCCAGGTATTCCAAGTGCATACTCAGAATCTTTTTTAGTCTTTTGAGGATAAAAATACTCAGGATCAGTCATTAGGTTTCACTTGTACTGATATAACTGAAACATAAACTAAAGTACCTGATGATCAATGTGCGCCCCCAAAGGACAAATTCGATAAGGAGATACTACAACCTGAACAGCCCCATTATCTGTACCTGCCATTTCGGAAACCTTCTTTCTGATTTTGTTTAGCTGCAGGTTAAATAAAAGTAAATCAATTTAACTTTGCTGCCATAGTAAGGCAACATCAAGGAAAATTCTTGCATTCAAGAACAGTCCCTAAATCTAAATAGAAGAAAGCGACAGAATCCTATCACCGAACAGCTTCTATGCGTATAAAGCAACACAAAGAATGAATTTGAACAGCAACGCAAGTGTCACACTGAGCGATAGGGGAATAGGCAAAGGAAAACAGTAGCGATGAGGATATACATTGTGGAAGAAGAACTAGGAGCAGTAGAGGATGATGTACCTCGGAATCAGAAGGCCAAGGCATCATCTCTTTCATCTTCGATGCAAAGATGGGATCTTTGGTTTTTTTCAGTTTCAACCTCTCCAACACACGCAGATGCAGATGCAGATGCAGGTGCAGTAATGTATAATTATATAGTCTCAGACAATGATAGGCGTTTGGTGAAGCGCCAAATTCGGTTAAAACGTAATTTCACATTGCTGCTTTGCGTAGTTGATTATATAATTCACAAAGTATTAAAAGACAACATCATGACACAATCACTCGTTTTCTGACACTATGATTTTAGGTGAAACTTGAAGTTCTCTAATTAAATTTTAGATTTTAATATATGTATTAATTAATTGTCATTTAATATTATAAATTTAATGAAATCCATGAAATTTGATTTTTTAGCACGTCATTAGTACTGGTTTAATTTTACGTGAAACATCAAATTACTTTTATAAAAGTTTTGTTTAAAAAATACTTATCACCCCTAACTTGTAAGGTCTAAATTACGAACAAAAATCTTAAACCCTAAACAACGAACAATTTACAGTTTAATATTTTAGATTTAGTTTTATGTTGTTGTATTTAGAATATAAAGTCTGATAGAATTTTTTAAAAAAATTATTAACTTTACTCGTTGACTACAATTGAATCGTTCAAAAATTTTCATAAAATAAATCAAAAGATTTAATGATAGAACATTTATTTCTAAATCCATAAAAAAATATATAATAAAATTTTATAATAGATAATTTATTTTTAAAATAAAATTAAACTAGTATTAATGAGATACTAAAATATTTCATAACAAGCATATAAGGAAATTCATTTAAGGTTTGTTCTCGAAACAAATCTGTATTATAATCATAATTTAATTTATCTTATGAATTCAAGATTACATTTTTTTAGTGTAGTCGTGAATAGAATTAAAGTGGAATGGATGAGAAATACGTACGTGGAATGCTGGTGCTTGTAATCAAAGTGTCTGAGAAGCCCACCCCACTACATTGGACTCAAATCAACACTGTCGACTACTGCTTGTAACTGGATCACCCACAAGTTGTTTCACTTATTTATTTATAAAACACAAGTTTAGATTATTGATAATATTGCTTTTAATTAAATAATAAATAGCATAAGCTGCGGACTTTGGAAAATATCTCAAGCTATTTTGAGGGATGGAATTTGGGAAATGCATTTTTTTATACTATATGCAGCAGGAAGTAAATTGGTATTTTAGAAAATTCAAGTGTAGGAGTAGTAATTTGTTCAACCGTGGAAACAAATATTCATAATCAAAAGACTTAATTAAAAGATGGAGCCTTAAAAGTTAGGAAGGGTACATTAGTCATTTAATATAGAAAACAATTTTACTCCAACTTCTAGTGCGGTGAAGGTGGTAGATGAGATTGACCAACCCTGTATCTTCTGTTACCTTTCTCGCTTTCTCAATCTTCCATCGGCTAAAATCATCAAAGTCGGTAGCACTTGAAAAATAAGAGAATTACTACAAATTAACCAGACATATTGGAAGGACCCACAACTATTTTATCCAAATTTCATTGATAATGAACTCACACAAGAAAATGATTCATCAGACCTACCTGCTCACCATCACAAAGATCCCTCCAATGGGGGGTCACTCTAAAAGGCATATTAAGTAACCTGATAAAATAATTATTCTTGGACGACCAGCCTCAATTACTTATTGTCATATGACACAATCTTATTTGAGTTTAGTCACATCAAACACACCCAGCTGCAAGAATCTCGTAGTTGAGGTCCAGAATCACGCCAAATATGAATCTAATCAATAGTATAAATGAGAAACAACCACTTTTTTGGTAGGACTTACACACATACTATTGCTATGGAGAATTCACTTTAGGGTCATTTTGTATAGTTTCATTTGACATTGTTTATGGCTCCTATGCTACCTATATGCTTTGTTCGATGTTGGCAACTTTTTGTTTCACAAACATGCCTCACTAAACTAGAGTTGTTGACAACACTGAAGGAGAAGATCGAAACCCTATGCCTCTTGCTTCTTAGGATCACCCCTTACTCTAGAGGAAGGAGATCACTCACAACAACTCCACAAGGAAGCTTATTGGAAGGAGGTTGAGCTTGAAAGGGATACTTTGGAGAAGTAGGTTTGACATTTGCTCTTTGAGTTGGAACATATGTAGAATCCCTATTTCTAGCCACTGCGTTGGTCTTGTCCTCCACCTATTTTGTCATCGCAAATTAATTCCCATCGAACTATGTACTAGTTAATAACTCTCAAACTCACTAGAAATAACCTTCACAAAGCCAAACCCATCAGAAACAACATTCCCAAACACAGATACATCATAATCCCTATCATTCACAATGCTCGTAATCAATGATACCACCATTCACACAGGCATGTCACCCTTGATTATTGACCAAGGCAGCTGACCTCCACTTATAGGTTAGCATACCATGTACAACACCCAGCCATTAAAAACCAGAGCCCTAACCCATGAACCATATGACTTATTGAATCTTGGATTTTCTTGATTGATTGAAACCTTAATGTTGAGTATTCCAAAAGATTCACACTCGTTCATCAATTATATCATGAATATCCCATTACCACCCAGTGTCAAACCTCAAATTGATTTAGACACTTATGATAGCAGCATAGATTCATAAGAACACCTAGATGTGTTCCTAGCATTTATACTCTAGTCAGATGCCCTGTATGCCATCATGTGCTGAGCATTCTCCATTACCCTTACAAAGGTAGGTTTGTGATAGTTCAATACTTTCCCAAAACAAGCCATATCCTAGTTTAGGTAGCTAGCTGAAGCATTCATCATTTACTTCCAAAAAAGACATTAGTAGCTCTCCAATAGGGAAAATGAGAGACATTTACAGAATGACTGGCTAGGTTTAACAATTTGGCATTAGAAATCAAGGATTTGAATAAGGGTATAGTAGTCCATCAGCTTATCTTAGGGTTGCTATCCAATCATTTCTCCTTGTCACTTGTGAAATGCTTGGCAACATTGTTAGTGAAACTCTTGGCCTAGTCAGAGAAGTACATTAATATCAAGGAAATAGAAGCAACAAAAGTGGGGGAAAGCCCTTTAATTGAACTCATGATCAGCACAATAATCAATAATGAGAGGGCAGCATAATTTGTGAAATTTCTAACAAAAAAGAAGTGCAAATTTTCCTTGGCTGACAAAAGCAAATATTGCATACAAGTTTCATAGCTGCTATGGTCATGAAATAAAGGATTGTGTTACTTTAAAAGATGAAATCAAACAGGTGATTTAGATGGGGCACCTGCCAAAGTACTAGAAGTTTTAGATGTGCAAAACATAATTGGTTGAAAGAGAGTGAGAATGCTCGCCATGGAGGGACAAAAATGAGATTTTAATAGGTCAAACCCTGATATCCGGAATGATCAAAACAATTACAGGGGAAAGGGCTTTGTAGGACGAGGATTGTCAAAAAGCGTTAAGGCTTATTTACTACAAATTATGAATGTTGAGGCGAAAAGGAAGTGAGAAAAGTTTGAAACCATATCCTTTACAAAGGAAGACTTCGATGGCATTGATAAGGACCATAATGATTCAATGGCCATTACTACTCTCATTCATAATTTCCTTGTGAAAAGGATATTGGTGGATTAAGGGAGTTCCACTGACATGCTTTATTCATATATTACAAAAGCACAAGGCATACTAAATAATATGTATAGACCTTATAATGGTGTGTTAATCGGGTTTTCAAGGAAACAGGTGCTGGTAGAAGGAATAGTGACTCTACAAAAGATAGTCAAAATGTCTTTATAGATTCAAAATGTTAAAGCTGATTTCTTGGTTGTGGTGGTGCATAGTAAAGCTTATTACATCATCTTGGGCCATATGTCTTTGCATTGAATGAGGGATGTGGTATCCACGCCACACTTGCTAATGAAATTCCTAACCCTAATAGGAGTATGACAAGTAAAGGCAGAGTAGAAGATGACCCAAAAGTGTTATATGATTAGTCTTGAGGCAAAGTAGGAGGAAAGGAGTACTAGTGGAACAAAAATGGTTGTTATCAATCAACTAATTAGAGAAGTATACTAGCTAATCAAGGCAGCCATGCTAAATGTTCATGACCTAAGTCACAAAAGACCTGAGCCAATGTTCGAATTAATCAAGGTGAAGCTATTTGGTAAAGGGGATTAGCGCATAGTTAAAGTGGGGTGAAATTATCTTTAGCTGAGAAGGAGAAGCTCATTAGTTTGCTTTAAAAACATGTTAAGATCTTTGCTTAGAAATTGGTTAATATGCCTAGAATAAATCCATCCACAGCCTGCCATAGGTTAGCACTTAACCCAAGTGCAAAACCTGTAAAACAAAAGAAAAGGAATTTTGGAACAAAGAAGTGGGGTAATAAAAGATAAGGTTCAGAAGTTACTGGATCTAGGTTTCATTTAAGAGCCATCTCATACAACATCACTAGCAAACATAGTCCTTGTCAAAAAAAGTAAATAGGAGGTGGCATATGTGTGTTGATTTCATAGACCTCAACAAAGCATGTCCCAAAGACTCCTATCCCTTGCGTAACATTGACCACTTTGTTGACAATGCCTTAAGTTTTGAGGTGTACAACCAATTGAAATAAATCCAAAATAAGCTTTATGATTGATCAGGGCTTCTACTTTTATAGAGTCATGCCATTTAGCTTAAAGAATGTGGGAGTGACTTATTAGCATATGATGAACAAAGTATTCTCAGAGTAGATCGATTGAAACCTAAAGGTGTATGTGGATGATATGCTGATAAAATCAATAAGCATGCAAAAACATAGGGATGATCTTAAAAAAATGTTTGATATCCTAAGGAAGAATCTAATGATGCTAAATCCATTAAAGTGCACTTTTGGGGTCGTAGTGGGTAAGTTTCTAAGCTTTACATTGATTGAGCTAGGGATCGAAGGAAACCTAATCAAGTGTCAAGCCATCATTGATATGAAAAGCCTAGCAAATGTCTGAGAAGTTCATGTGCCAAATAGATGATCGGTAGCCTTAACTTGTTTTATGTCCAGGTTAGGAGACAAACACTTTCCTTTTTTACAAATTACTTAAAAAATGCTAATTTTATGTGGGATGATGAATATGAAAGAGCCTTTAATGAGCTCAAAAAGTACTTTGTGGCTCTATCGATCCTATCAAAGCCCATCTATTTTGTTTGTAAAGCCTTGCATAAAATAGAACTCTGATATGAGAAAATTGAAAAGTTGGACATTTGCATTACTATTTGTTTAAAAAATATGGATATTTCATTCTTTTCATTATACCATAGTTTGCTTAATTTCATTAATGTGCAAGTAACTCAAATTGACTTGATGAGAAAGAAAATAGAACTCATGGGGTCACAAACTGCTAATATTTATATACAAACTTACATATACATGATGTATAGTGCCATTGCCCATTAAGGCACATGCCTCTTTTTGTCATCATGTTCAAATTTTTACAACTGTTCCAAAATGCAACTACATCTCCTTGGCTAGCTTTACAAAACATCCTCATCTAACACCCTAAGTTCCTTTAGGGACAATACCAAATAAAGTTAGTTTAACTTATGGTTTATAAGAATCAAAGTATAGGTTAGACTAACTCTATTCCTAAGGACTTGATAGCCATGCCAAGTACATTTTAAAAAAAAAAAGTGAGCAAAAAGAACTTAAATGGTAGATCCTCAAAGGATCAAACCATCCCATAGGCATCATTAATAATATGTTTGGGGGTTGTAGAGGAATGATCTTTATTTCGTGTAGTACCTTATAATCAGCTAGGTTTAAGATTATTATATAATGAATCTTGACCTTATATGCACTTAGAAGACTGTTAATTATGGTGGTGAATGTATCAGCCATAATTTTTATTCAATTATTATCCATCTTACTTGTCAGTAGAGGGATTTGTAACTAATTCTTGAGTATCTAAAAAATAATCAACAGAATAATGAGTGTAGGCTCAGTGAGATAGATACGTACCAAACATATGAATTCATTACATAATAAGAGTCATATATATATATATGTATATA
Organism: Saraca asoca; assembly: GCA_026873985.1. Classification (NCBI taxonomy): domain Eukaryota; kingdom Viridiplantae; phylum Streptophyta; class Magnoliopsida; order Fabales; family Fabaceae; genus Saraca; species Saraca asoca. The sequence goes on from JANHAO010004205.1 coordinate 13,899, forward strand.
CATACATATATCCATAACATAACCAGATAACCATTTCCCCATATCATCTCCATAAACAATTATAGAATATTCAGAGACTCGCCTCTGAGGAAAATTCATGTCATTCATTTTTTAGCACATTGTGCCAATTTCAGCTTTCATAGCCATTTGCCACATTCTCAGGTTTATTATGTATGTCAATTTCATGATATGAGTTCCAATATTCATATAATAGCAATATGGAGCAAACCATGCATATCAAATAACATAGCCTTCCTTTTTACTCTAGTCTAACCTTATCCCACTTATCCTGGCCTTTTCCCTCCAAGCTAGCTTTATCCCTCTCATCATATTAAAACGTACAGATCCAGGATCTAGTTCATTTTGCTTATTACATCCTATCATTCATATATCAAGCTTCAAAAGCTGCCAATTATGCAATCATTCCATTATTATAATAGACACCTCATCAATTTCATACAGATACATCTTAATATCATTTTTAACATTGTGCACCATTCCATGTCCCATATACATAGACAAGCTTTACATCATATAATCTCTTATAATAACTATAATTCCAACATCAATCATAACATCACATACTCTTCAAAATCTCATGCAAATTATCAAACTTTATATAGTATGACTGCTCATAGTTTTTGCATTTTCACAATCATAGTCATTCTTTATTAACATCATTCTTTCTTATCTTATGATCACCTTGATTTATAGATTCATTAATTAAATACTCTTACATGCACAATAATCCAATTCCTTGGTATTAACTTCTGATTTATATTTTTAAAAACTGTTATTTATTATGTTTGAATTATTTGGATTCAATATAAGAGTAACTTAAGGAATTAGGATTGAAGACTGGAAGAAGTAAATATTGGTTGAATAATATAAAACTTGTTGGAAGTGTGATCAGAATCATAATTAGAATTGTTGAAGAAAAAGAGCATGATCGCAACTAGAATTGAAAACTTATTTATGAGTGACTTGATTTGACTTGAGAAAATGTAGTTAAAAATGTGAGTTTACTTGCCAAATTTTGGAAACTTTCAGGAAGTTTAATTTCAAATATGATCAGAATCGCAATTAAAATCGAAAAATAAGGCAAGAAGGGTTGGTTTGAATCATAAAATCCTAGTTCAAATTTCAATTCAAATCAGTCAAGAAAAACTACTGGGTTTTTGCAAGTATGATCACGAGTTCAGTTCAAAATAGTGCAATTCGACTTGCATGTGCAAATTTTGCATGCAAGCCATAGAAAAACAAGGGAAGTTATTTCTAATTCAATATCACACTAGAGGATCTTAGCATCATATGTTTTGAGAGCTCAAACAAACATAAACTTAGCTATTTCAATCACATACTAAACACTATTCCAACATATCCATTCAATCATCAATTTTCATCATATAATCTGAAAACCCATTTCATCAACTTGTGCTATAAATCAATAGATTTCAAGCAAGAATCGTATTATAATTCATAAGAGTGGTAAGTATCACTCCCCTTAGTAGTTAGAATATAAGAAACTTTAATTATTTTCCCTGAATCTCCTATGCTCTTCAAGATAAAAAATAAGAGCATATTAGCTTTCAGTCATTCTTTCAAAGATTTCTCTCATAAACTAATCATATATGATTAAATTATGGTTCCTATATCATGAATAAAGCTATATCTAACAAATTTAAGCTTCAAAACATCAGAAAAATTGGATTGATTCATAGGTTCAATAGTACCATAAATAGTGATAGGAAACTTAAAAAAATTCATAACTTGAGTTTTACTCAGTGAATCAGTATGATTTGATGTAAAAAAAAAAAGAGGAAGAATAGATAAATCAATAGTAAAAATCTAAGAAAATAACAAGCAAGATTGAGGGCTAACCTGAAGAGAAAGAGTGGGGGTTATAGAGAGAGTGAAAGCTTGAAGGAGAAAATGAAGAGCAATTGAATTGCATGTGTTACTATGTGTGGGAAGGCTTAAAGACGAAGATGCACTGACTATGGGAAGGTATTTTAGGGAAAAATAAGTTAACTTCTCACTATCTACAAGTTTACCATTTCCTTTTTGAGTAATTTTTCTCCTTTCTTCCATTATGAGCTTAAATTTAACACACTTATTAATTTCCAAAAATCACCCAATTCTAATACAAATTAGTTAAATTAAGCACCTTCATAAAGACTATAATTCTACACTCATTTGATATTCATAACCCTTGTTTCAAATTTTTTGAAAATTTTTGGAAATAAAATTTTAAAATTATGAGTTTTGTTCCTTAAACGTTCTTGATTAACTCTTTAATCTTCAAAAGATTTCTAAAATTCATATAATCAATTTCTATTATTGCTGGGTCTCTCATAACTCAAAATTTATAGTTTCTATTATAGGTAAAATTCGGTATCACGAGATGGGCTAGCAAAAGTCCAGTAGAAATCAAGTTTAACAAAGAAGCCTAGCTCGCCTAACCGTGAGGTTGTTACGCAACCAACTCGTTAAGCGGCAGCCTCCAGCTCGCCAACAACAAGTCTTAGCTCGTTGATAGTTCGAGCTTGTAGTCCGATCAAGTTCGACCTCACAAAACAAAGACAACCTGCAACATCTCTCCCAGCTAGAAGCCTGTTGAGGTCAAGCATACAGCCAATGGACAACTTGCACCGCCATTCTATAAGATACAATCCAAAGGTCCTACCCACAGAAAGCATTTCACATGAATCAATTAGCAGTATGCAAAAGCCAGATTGTTATTTTTAGACTATCTTGTACATTCATTATTTGATGTAATAGAAATACAATTTGTAAAGTTACTCTTGTAACCTTATCTCCTTTATAAATAAGGGGAAAGAGCCCTCTATAAGCTAAGCTAAAAAAAAGAGACCAAAAATACTGTAAAATGGTCTTCAGATAAATAAAATACTACTATAGATGTAGGGACTGGTGCCGTCCGATTTTAGCTGAACCACATTAAACCTCTACGTTCCTAGCTTTTCTCCTTCTTCTTCTGATCATTCTACACCTCTTCACTATCTTAACAACCGAATAATAGCTTGGGTCCTAAAAGAACCCCCTCAAGTTGGTTGGATTAGGCAGAATCGAAATCCATCATCAATAGTTTCAAACTCAAAAAATTTTGAATTTCCCTTTTTGGATTTTCCAAAAAGTCATTTTAGTTTGAATAGAGTTTGGAAATTTGGGATGTTACATGTAGACAGCTCATCAAACAAGAAAGGTAGTGGGGTAAGAGTTATCATAAAAGGTCAGAATGGGGTTTCATTGGAAAATTCCCTAAAATTCAATTTTCATGCCACAAATAATCAAGCTGAGTGTAAAGCCCTGATCAAGCAAACACAAGTAGAAGACCTCAGAAAATCCTAGTGATGAATGATTCATAGTTGGTTACGAGTCATATTAATGTGGCCTACAAAACAAAGAAACCTTTAATCATGCGATACGCATATGAAAACTAGAAAATTATGGAGGGAATTTGAGTATGAAGTAAGGCAAATGCTGACGGAATAAAATGATCGAGTAGATGCCTTAGCAAAACTGACTAGTACTAAGGCAACAATTAAGAACGGAATAATCATCCAAGAAATGTTGCAAATATCAAGCATTAAGGAAGTTGAAGTAATAAAAATAGAAAAAGGATGAATGTGGATAGAACCAAGAGTAGAATTCTTGAAAGATGGAATGAAGCTGGATGACAAGGTATAAGCATGAAAATTAGAAAAGTAAGTAACATACTTTTTCTTAGAAAATGGTTGATTATATAAAAAGGACTTTACTCTCCTAACTTTAAGGTGTTGAAGACTAGAAAAAGCATAATATGTGCTAAGAGTGTTACATGAAGGAATATGTAGGAGCCATATTGGGGAACAACACTAGCAATAAAAGTCATTTGATCTAAATATACTGGCTAACAATAAAATCTAAAGCCTTACAATTTGTAAGAAAGTGTGACAAGTGTAAATGAATTAAGCATGTAACATGAGAGCTTACATATGTGCAACATCTGATCATTTCCCCATGGTCGTTTACCCTATGGGGGCTAGACTTCATCATACCACTTTCAATAGCTATAGGGTAACTCAAATATTTGTTAATGGTGGTGGATTACTTCACCAAGTGGGTGGACGCTGAACCCTGGCTATGATTACAACTCATAACACATAGAAATTCCTTTAGAAGTTCATATATAGGTATACAAGGCCACAAAACACCTGCTAAAATGATATCTATTTTTCCATTACTAATGATTGGCTCATATGCAGATTCGGTCTTTCAGCAGTGGTTATTTTGGGTATCGAAGCATAATTTACTAGTAAGGTCTTCATAGCATTCTGCAAAAGGTACTTCTAAAAAAGGAATTTATGATTGTTTTAAGTATAACATAACACACCTTTTTCATTAAGGTTGGGGATAAAGTCAAATTTTTCCTTCGTTGAGCATCCTCGGATAAGCAATCAAGTAGTAGTAGACAACATAATCAAACTAGAAGGATTTAAGAAATAATTAGAAGTAACTAAGAGGCAATAGAAGAGTTACCAAGCATCTTCTAGTCATATAGAACTAACCCACTGTTTGTGACAAAAGAATCTCCCTTCAAGTTAACCTAAGAGATGGAGGCAATAATTTCAGTAGAGCTTGGATAAGAAAGTGAGCGAAGGAATCAATATAAGAAGCAAATGAATAAATCAAGAATGAGGGATGAGTTAGAATTCATAAAAGCAGATAAAGAATTAACATGAATCCATGCAGACAAATATAAGAACAAGCTAGCCTGTTTCTTCAATAGAAAAGTCAGACTAAAGAACTTTGAACCGGGAACACTAGTACTAAGGAAAACTAAAGGTTCTATAAAGCAAAGTGATGAAGAAAAATTGGCAGCTATTTTGTAAGGACCATTTAGGGTCAAAAAAGTTTATGAAACAATCATACCACTTAGAGTCTATACAATAAGGTGCCTACTTTTGAGCCTAGAATGTGTCTAACTTGAAAGAGTATCTTACTCTTGTGTAAGAATGAAGAGCTAAATGAAAGTACAATTATGTGAAATCTTAAACAATATCCAATAGATGATAAATCAAGCTAACCCTTTGGAAGGTTTATCTGAGCAGATCCCTTGGAAGATTCATTCAAGCTAATCTCTTGAAATATACATCCAAGCATCTTTTAGAATAATCACCTGAGTAGACTTCTCGGGATAATCAACAAAATCCCTTGAAAAAATTGAACCAAGTCCTACAAAAGCCTGTTAGAAGCCAGGTATATTAAAGGCAAGATTATATAAAGAAATAATGAATAGCTAAAATATACGATAAACAAGTAAGTCAAAATTATATAAATTATATGAAATTGTTCAAAATCATCGAAAAAAGGGCTTATTAGCCCCCCAACAAAACGAAATTGCTAAATACTATTACATGTTAATGCTCAACATCTTATGCAGCCTCCAAATCTTTGATATTGAGGTCTAAAGAAATTTCAGAAAAGTCAATGGTCACATTTTACGATTCAATTAGGTATATATATTAGGATTATATACAAGCCTTGTATAATATCTTGTATTTTCAAAACCAAGCTTTTTCACATACTTGGTTATTTTTCTTCAACCAAAATACCAAGTATAAATTCTCAAATTGGTTTTTTACCTCGTAGGATATTTTTGGTCCTTTATTAGAAAATTTCCTAAACAAAGTTATAGAAGGATGGGAAGTTTTCCAATCCTACTTTGATAACTCAAATTTTGGGAATTTTCCTATCTTATATCAATTTCACTTAAAAATTAGTTTGCCTTATACTTTTGGAAAAACTAGTATGCTAAGAAAAATCAATTTTTAAATCTTCTAGTTTTATACAGAACGAGTTCTATCAAGTGGTGGGCTTCCTACAATAAAGCTCACAAAGCTCATAAATTCTAAATTTTGAAGTGGTTCGAGAAATATCCTCATTATCACAAAAATATAAGGGCCAAATCGAGCCAATTCTTGCATGACAAATCAAATATTATTACTGTTCTGGCTGTAACATCAATTAAGGAGGATAATGTAGAGAAACTACAAGAAATTCTCTTTCCACTTAAAGGAAAATTAGTAGAGTCTAGCTTTTCCAGTTCAATAGAATCGGAGGACTATACTCAGTTAAATGAAGAGGATTGCTTCAGCCTTTCAAAATAAGATCGAATTTTTATTGAAACAAAGATTCAAATTTCAAAAAGATGAAATGTAAATGAATTCCAAGCAAATGAAATACAAATGAAGTGTCGGCCGTAGAAGATAAACTATCTGTCGGCCAAAGAATTTTTTGAAAAGAGAAAGATATTGTCTGAGACAAAATGGTGAGATTCCTACCAACTCTTTCTCTATAGCAAATAATTAAATTATACTATAGCAGTGTACTATTTGAAACTATTACAGATTCCAAATTTTCCTATAAATAGCTTAGGATTTCAATTGTAAGGCATCCAAAAATTTTCACCTACCATTTCCTTTCAATTTTCTCCGAAGCTCACTCTGGAAAAATTGTAAGCTTTCTTTCAAATTCATAAAATTCTACATTAATTTTGCATTTTGTAATCCTATTATGATCCTTACTTCTTTCTTAGCTTTTCTTTTCTCTTTTAATGGCTTTTTTCGAGGCTTTGGTATTAGAGCTAAGGGGAAGTAAGGATAGCAAGATGAATTAGAAATTATTGTTATTTTATGAAGTTTATGCTAATGTTTGAACCTGAAAATAATTTGGATATATATTGTTAGCTCACTGTGAAAACATGGGTTCGTCAAGGAGTGTAAGTCCACATTTGAGTTGAGTTGAGAAAGGGGCAGTACCTATCTCCCATGCTCCCATGAATATCATAAGTTAAGGCTAAGTTATGTCTAAAGAAAAATTTCATGTTGAGATCTTAGTATCTAATTCATTTAAAAACTATAATTTATAGTTCATATGGTTATTTTTATGGTACTTGAAAGCTATGATGACAGACCAAGGGAAAAAGTTTAAATTTTTGCATACTTGTTTATTTTCTATATTTTTATTGTCTTGTTACTGTTGCTACCTATTTTCTGCAAATATGTTTAGATCACTTTCATCAAAATTTTCCTTTTTTTGGATCTGCTTCAAATTTTTCATCAAAAATCAAGTTTAGAGATTATTTCAAATCTATTTTCAAAGAACAAATTGATTTTGAAAATATCAATATGTATATTGCTGACTGAGAAATGCCCAGGATTCCAAATAAAGAGAGTTATAAATCAGATTCGAAATTCTTCAATAGATTAACACATGTTGTGGAAATTGAGGAAAGTCTAAATATTGATCCTATTACTGAATAGGTTAGTTAAAGTAATAAGTTTATATAGGATAAGTGGTAAACTTATGTAGGTTAGGATAAGTAATAAGTCTAGACCTATTAAAGTCCTATTAGGACTCTATCTCTTGTACATGTCTTTATTATAAATACATATGCTTGGCTCATTGTAGAGCACAGCTTCATAATAATATCTTCTCTATCTTTCTCTTAACATGGTATCTAAAGCCCTCTAAACCGTAGATATTTTCTCTCTTCCTAACCTAATTGAACAAAACTTATCCTCTCTCCTTTTTTTCTCTTTTTTTTTTCTTTTGATGCCATAAGTCATGACAATTTTTATTTGACAATAATTTTCGGATTGCATGTTTAGCGATAAGTATCTAGTGTCTAGATACAACGTTCATAGTGGCTGGTAGTCATTAGTTTTGGTGAAAGAAATTAGATCTATCTAGAAGCACATGCATAACAGTTCAGATCTATCTGGAAGGTTTCGGAGTGCATGAGGTAGAAACAAAAAGATCTGGATTAACAAGGCAGTAAATCGGCAGATGGTGGACCTCTTTAGGTGGCACGTGTAGCACACACCTGTAGTTTTGAGTGGTGCATGAGGACTATGCGTAGAGCATTCCAATGACACGCTTCCTCCTACAGCTCCTCCAATAGTCGGCACACCTTTTTGTGTGGTTGAATCTTTGGTTTGGAAAGTTCTACTACAATGTTTCTATTTTTTATAATTTTGGTGCTTTTTTTTATTTTTTGGTTGTATAATCTATGATGGCTTATCACAATTTTGATCTAAGTACAAAAAGTGCACCACCTTAGTTTGCACATACAACAACTAGTACTCCTGCACCAGAGTCTAAGCTTACTCAAGGAATAATCATATATGAAGAGGAATATGCTTAATTTCTTCAATTCAAAGCCTCTTAGCAAGTATCACCCATCCAGCCCACTACCACTATGGTTCAAACAGGTAATCCTACTGTGTGTATCTCTAGTTCTAATACTAGATGGGCTATTAATTCAAGTGCTACTGAACATATGACAGGTATTATAGGTATCTTATGTTCTTTCCACAACTCCTCTACCTCCTATGTTACTTTAGCTAATAGGTCTACTGCTTCTGTTATTGGATGTGGTACAATCAATGTTGTACCTAATATTTCTTTATCTAATGTTTTATGTCTTCCCAAGTTCCCATTCAATTTACTCTCTGTCAGCCAGTTAACACGAACCTATAATTACAACGTTTTCTTTTTCCCTGGTTATTATGTTTTTCAGGATCTTTTGACGAAGAAGATTTTTGGTAGGGGATATGAATCTGGTGAGCTATACATGCTTGATTCCTCAGTCAATTGCTACATCTACTATCGTCATTCCACATTAGTTACATTGTCGCTTGGACCATCCTTATTTAGTGTCTTTATAATTTAAAATCTGTTTCTACTTTAAATTGTGAGTCATGTCAGTTTGCTAAATAGCATTGTCCGTCTTACATTCCTCGAGTCAATAAATGAGTTGCATCCCATTTTAAGTTAGTACATTCAAATATTTGGGGTCCTTCTCCTATTATTTCCAAATTTAGTTATCGTTATTTTGTTACTTTTGTTGATGACTATTCAAGAATTACTTGACTTTATTTAATGAAAAATCAATCAGAATTATTTGATATTTTTTATGCCTTTCATGCCAAAATTAAAAATCAATTCCAAACATCAATACGTAACTTTCGGAGTGATAATACTAAAGAATACTTTTCAGTAAAATTTTCTTCTTATTTATGACAACACGGTATAATTCATTAGTCATCTTGTACAATTACTCCACAATAAAATGGAGTAGCTGAAAGCAAAAATCATCACCTATTGGAGTAGCTCATGCTTTCTTATTTCAAATGAAAGTGTCTAAGGTGTTTTGGACAGATATGGTTGCTACAACGTGTTTTTTGATCAATCAAATGCCATCTTTGATTCTTGATGGGCAAGTACCTTATTCTCTTTTGTTTCATTCTCAGACATTATTTCCTCTCACTCCATGTGTTTTTGGATGCATATATTTTGTTCAAAATCATCGTCCTCAAATTTCTAAGTTAGATCTTCAATCTTTGAAATGTGTCTTTCTTGGATATTCTCAAACTCGAAATAGGTATCGGTGTTATTCCCCAGTATTAGGTTGTTATATTGTTTCTTTTGATGCTAATTTCTTTGAGTCCACTCTATTTTTTGGATCTTCTAAGCCTTCTTGCTCAGTGTTAGATTCTGAATTTATTAATGATCATTTCCTTGTATATTCCATTCCTCAGGATCCTCAGGTTTCTTCCACTAAAACTTGGTCTTCTCCTCCCATTAAGTATGTTTACTTTCATAGAGTGCAAGTACCAAATGTAGTTTGTCATTCTACCATTACTGAGACATCAAGTAGAGCGCTTGTTACAGACATCCCATTAGCTTCATCTCCCTTGCCGGCTTCTTCCTCACAAGATCTACTTCTTGCATCCTCTAATCTTAACTTACCTATTGCTCAATGAAAAGGTATTCGTAGTTGCACTCAGAAAGGTACACATAATTAGCCTTATTTGATTTCTACTTTTGTGTCTTTTTCATCTTTACTTGTCTCGTCAAAATGCTTTATTACCTCATTGGATTTTATTATTATTCCTAAGTCAGTTTCAGATACACTTTCTCATAATAGGTGATGTGCTACTATAGAGGAAGAAATGGTGGCTCTTGTGGCCATTGAGATGTTATGCCTTTACCACATGGTAAGCAACTTATTAAGTGCAAATGGGTGTTTACTGTGAAAGTTAATCTAGATGGTTCAGTTGCTTGGTTGAAAGCTGGCTTAGTGGCAAAGAGGTATGCTTAAACTTATGGCATCAATTATTCCAAAACTTTTTCTCCTATGGTTAAGACTACTTCTGTTCATTTATTTATCTTTTTTACTGCTTTTCAAAATTGGGTTCTTCATCAGCTTGATGCAAAAAATGCTTTTCTCCATGGTGATCTACTTGAGGAAGTGTATATCGAGCAACCACCTGATTTTGTTGCTTAGGGGGAGTATGAAAGGGATAAAATGTGCGGTTAAAAAAAATCTTTATATGAATTGAAATAATCTCCTTGGGCCTGGTTTGGAAAATTTAGTGATGTGATAATGGAATTTGGGATGTAGAAAAGTGATCATGATCATTCTATTTTTTAATAAATAATCAAATTTTGGTTGTATTCTTCTCGCTGTCTATGTGGATGATATTGTGATTACAAGTAATGATAGTTTGGGCATTTCAAAATTGAAGACTTCTCTCCAATCCAAATTTTAGACTAAGGACCTAGTGTTAGCCTTAAAGGAGATTGTTAACCCCAAAACGAGTTTTACATCACTACTTATTAGTTTTGAATGTTGAAAAACAACTGAA
>JANHAO010004206.1:0-24593 GCA_026873985.1 Saraca asoca
TGTAAGTTTTGAGTGAGGCAAGGTATCACCAGGGTTTTCCTGGGAAGATCACTATCTTTTTTTTTTTTTTTTTTTTTTTTTCACTTTTTGATATAGAAAGAATCTGTCTGTAATTTTTGATTCATGACCATTTTTTTTTTCCTTCTAAAATTTCCCATATATTGAAGCGTCTTATTAATGGGCTTTGCACTTTCTTCTCTTGTGACTTAGATACAAGAAGCTTCTATGCAGTATGGATCTTACGAAGGACTTCTTTTTTAGCTACTCATACAATGTCATGCGTAGTCTTCAAAAGAACTTGTCTGATGATAATACCACGGAACAGTTACTTTATGAAACAATGTTTGTTTGGAATGAGTTTTTAACCCGTGGAATCAGGAATAACCTCCAAAATACTTCCTGGACAGTTGCCTTAGTGTATGGCTTTTTTAAACAGGTATGTATGAAATCTCCTTTTCTGGTCATTTACTTATGTGCTAGTTGTCTAATGAAGCTTATAGTATTACTAGTTATTTGTGTAAGTTCATTTATTTATTTCTTTCCTTTTTATTAGTTTCCTAATGACAAAGTGCCGCATGAATATCCAATATCTTTGGTATTGATGTTTCTTTGCTTTCTTGCATCTTTTATACTTTATATTGATGTTTATTTGCTTGTTACCTAATGGAATTTAGTGCTACAGTCATTAAAGCCAATTACTGTTTCAATTGTCTTGTGTTGAATATTCATTACTCAAGACTACAGAGGTCAGATTACTCTGACGTAGAATATCAGATTAACTCCCTGATATAGGAAGCAGTTGAAACAGCTTTTTGCTGCATGATTCTTAACAGTTTGCATATTATTCAGGCTTGGAAGTTGGAGCCTACCTCGATAGTTGCGGAAAATTGTATATACGAGTAGTATTATGTGTTGTTCCAGGGATTTGGCATTTTGTTTTTGACCAGTGTTCATTTAATGGCATGCTATACAGGTCAAACTTTCTATATCTGGCAGGGACTTCTACTTTACCCTTATTGCTAGACGCTCACGACACTATGCTGGCACCAGGTTTAGCTTGTTGAACCTTTCTCTGAGTTACACATTTATGCCACATTCCCTTTCACATCTATGCACATAGTCCTAGTCCAAAAATTCATTCCTTTATGATTGCACCCTTAACAGTATGTGATAATATCAAAAAACAAATCTTCTTTTGTTTTATTTAAAAAAAAAAAAAAACCATCTTCCAAGTTTGAATTGATTTTGACTGCTATGTTGTCTCCATGCTGGTTTCTTCTAGCACCAAAAAGTGTGGAAGACATGGACTGCATGGTGATTTAATGTGAAGTTACTTTTTCTTCTTCCATTTCGAGTTTCCTGCCATTGCCATTTTCTCTTTTCTAAACATGACGTTTCCATGGATTCTCTATCTTCTGGTGCAGATATTTGAAACGTGGAGTGAATGAAAAAGGTAGGGTGGCTAATGATGTTGAGACAGAGCAGATAGTCTTTGCAGATGCTCATGATGGATACCCAATGCAAATAAGTTCCGTTGTCCAACTACGGGGTTCAATTCCTCTTTTCTGGTCTCAGGAAGCATCTCCATTGAATATGAAACCTGACATTATATGTATGATATTGAACCAACTCTCTTTGTGTGTCACTGACTTGTTCTTTAGTTTACACTGACTTTGGTTCCTACTCCCCCAGTATCAAAGAAAGACCCTAGCTTTGAAGCTACAAGACTTCATTTTGAAAATCTTGTTAAGAGATATGGAAATCCAATTATTATATTGAACTTGATTAAGGTAAGCATTTTCACACGTGAAGAAATGAACTATTGTAATTTGGCATGCTTGATTTATGTGTTGTCTAGATTGGAACACTTCTTAACCTCTGTATTGCTATCTGTCTTTTGTGTTCAAGACACGAGAGAAGAAGCCTCGAGAGACTCTTCTTCGAGCTGAGTTCGCAAATGCTGTTCGCTGTATTAATAAAAATTTGAGAGGGGAAAATCGTCTGAGGTTCCTTCACTGGGATCTGAATCGACACACAAGACGGTAATTTGCCCTTTCCTATTATGTCTAAGCACCATAAGTTTATTCTTGGATACTTTATTAACATTATTAGACTAATCACTTCCAGCAGCAAAGCTACAAACGTTCTGAAACAACTGGGAAATGTTGCTTCATTCGCTTTGAAGTTCACTGGAATCTTCTACTGTCAAGTGACACCAAATTTAAGGCCTGAGGGATTGTTACAATATTCCTATTCGGAGTAAGTTCTATCACGGAACCTTCTGATGTTTATTATTTACTTCCTTCAGTTTTTGGTGTTCTATACCAATTTAAGAGTGATGTAATCATGTGTTAGCTTTGGATATAATCTAGCTTGTTGTATGACCAATCCTAAGAAATGGAAACAATTTTTTTTTTTCATTTATGTCTGCCCTGAAATGTTTTTGATAATTTAGGCATCATCATTACAATGGGTGGCAATTGCTTTTGCCTGGAAAATATTTGGTAGAACTTGTAATGATGAATTTTTAATATAATGTAGGAAAAATGATACTGGTGACGACTCTACAGCAAAACTAGCTAGTATTAATGAGGATAACGTTATTATGGAAGCAAAAGTTGACAATTATTGTAGTAATGTGAATAGAGATTACGGGGTCAAACCTACAATGCTTCAGGCAGGGGTTTTAAGGACTAATTGCATTGACTGTCTGGATCGCACTAATGTTGCCCAATATGCTTTTGGGCTAACTGCACTTGGGCGTCAACTACAAGCTTTAGGATTCATGGAGTCATCATACATTGATCTGGATAACCCCTTGGCAAAGGAGTTAATGGCAATTTATGAGTGCATGGGTGACACATTAGCACTGCAGTATGGGGGTTCTGCAGCACACAATAAGGTACTTCTTTTGAACCTCTGAGCTCCTGGGATTATGAAATGTAATATGGATCTAAAAAGTTTGTATGGAAATAATTTTTGGTTAAAATCCAAAGCATTGTTTCCACCTGTAATTGTAGTTGTCTAAGTTGAACTATTGGTTCTAAGTAATTTACCTGGCAAAAAAAACTAAAACTTTTAAGCCAGAATCTGAAGACACAGGAATGGGTGAAATGTAGTGAACACTATGTGAAAGTTGTGCTGCCTTTGATATGCTGTTTCTTGCACATGATGTTTTATTTTTATGAGTCATGACTTCCTTTGTCGGTATGATCTGTTCTTGATTCCCAAGTTTCTAGAACAAGAATTTAAGTTTGAATTTGTTGGTATAATATGCTGTTCTTGATTCACAGGTCTTGATTAGTTATAATACTATAAGGACGCTGCTGTTCCTCTTAGAGTCTTAGGTCAATGGGATTTCTTGTAATTTTATTAGTGTTATGATAGAAACAATTGTGTACAAAGGTTGAACAACTTTGTATTGGTATTGTAGATTTGTAACTGGGATTTTGAATCCAAGGATGTTTTGGATTATGGGGAAAGTACAAATTTTATGAAGATAACATTAAATTTTTTCAGACTTATATGAAGTGGAAATTTAAATTTACCTGCTCACTTGTTCTGTCATGCTGGTGCGGAAGTTTGTCTTGTCTTGGTTTTAGCACTCATTCCTATGAGCATTGGCATACAGATATTTTCTGAGAGAAGAGGTCAATGGAAGGCAGCCACTCAATCTCAAGAGTTTCTTCGGAGCTTGCAACGTTATTACAATAACACATACTTAGATGGTGATAAACAAAATGCAATAAACATGTAAGTCAAATAAACACATCTTTTTATTTTTGTGTAATTGTTGTTTAAGAGAATACAGTTATATATCTATCCTATTGTATGAGAATGAGATAAGTAGGTCTCTAATTGCCAAAAAAAATGCCCATACTAATGTAATTTTCAAATATATGTGGTGGTTAGATTCTTGGGGTATTTTCAGCCACAACAGGGAAAACCAGCACTTTGGGAGCTGGATTCAGATCAGCATTACCATGTTAGAAAGGATGGTCCATACTCTGCTGATAATAATGATAGGTACAGCATCATAGTCTGCACAACTTTTTTTTTTTTTTGTCATTTTTATTTGATGAAACACCTAGGAGGGGCCTCTGCTAAAAAGAAAAAAAATGAAAGCATTCAGTTCTTTCCTTGAATCTGTCACATGGCTTTGTGTATTACTATAATTTGTTTTAGTTACTGATAGCAATACAGAAGGACTTATTTAGAGACCCAATACTATCTTTAGAAGGACTCCTAAGTCTCATCCATATCACTTATCTGGTATGTTAAATAGCTAGATTCTGTGGCCTTATATAATGAACAAAATTGTCAGCTTATACTTATGATGATATGATCTATGTTTGGACAATGTTGTGCTGGCAAATAAGTGCCACTCTCAATGGTCCTGCCTGTGTGAGGATGAAGATAAATGAATGCTAGTTATATGTTCTTTGTTGGATAAATTTGTTTTCTATTATGATATTCTTTAAAGAAAATCTTGCTTTGCGGAAAGATTGACTTTGCCATTCCTTTGTTTTGTAGAACTTACAAAAGATCGCTTTCGGATGGAAATATTCTCTGTCAAAGTGATAGAACAGGAGATATTGATGGTAGTCTTAGTCAGCGCTCATCTGAAGAAACAGACAACCATTGTCTATCAGAGTCTAGTCCGGATATCTTTACTTGTGGAAGTGGCCTTTGTCATTGCAGGTATGCCTATTTTGCATTTTGAATGCCGTTAACTCTGTAGCTGCTCTTGAGCACCAGAGTATTTTGACTTCAGGTTGTCTGTCTAATACAATTGTTCTTATTTCTTAAATGTCAAGTTCCTTTTAATAAGTAATATGATGTGAGTTTATAGAAAAGGCCGAGCTGGAAAGTAACAAAACACTGCATTGATGATGATTCCAACACCCAACACAATTATTTTTTGTTGGCTTTCTTGCAAAATCAGTAAGAGGAAAAGGGACAAGAATGAAACAAGATTAGGACATCTTTAAAACAATATTAAGTCTTTTTCTTAACTTAGCTGGGGATGTGAACTTAGACTTGAACAAATCATCTAGCGAATTACATCCTTTTATATTTTTAGATTAATATTGCTAGAAAAGCTATTTGGCAACAGTTCCAATGCTCCTACTTAAGAAACGCATTTTTGCTGCATACTGTAGTTTTGTAACCTTTTTAATAGGTGAGGACTCTTAATTTCTAGATGGGGGCAACTTTTTAGCAAGGACAATAAAATAACCAGTTGCTTATAATTTTTCCTTGAGTCTAAAATACTTTCTAAAAGGATACGGCTTGGTTGTTATTCTTTGTACTAAAATACTTTCTACTTACTGATTTTGCTTTCTTTGTATTTTCCTCCTACATTATCTGAAACAAATTAAACAAGATAGGATCAATCAAGTAACTGGTTACTTATGCATGATGTGATGTAATATCCAGTTTGACCTTGATATGCCATCTGAAACAAATTAAACGAAGATAGAAGCACTCATGTAACTGATTAGTTATGCATGATGTGATTTAGTCTTCAGTTTGACCTTGATATGCCTTGTTATGCCATATGAAACAAATTAAACAAGATAGAAGCGCTTAAATGATTACTTATGCATGATGTGATGTGATGTAATCTTCAGTTTGACCTTGTGTTGCCATCATTTCAAATCTTTCATTGGTCATGCTTTGCCAATATCTTACAGGCAGATAAATAAGGAAATTCCTGACAACGAATGTTTTGAGAGTGATCACATTTGCTATGATGAACATGGAGATGCCTGTGACTGCTCAAATTTTGTTGATGTGGACTGGCTTTCTTCTTCTGGAAATTCTCTTGAAGAGGAGTTAGTAGAAAGGTAACTTTTTTGATAATATTATGCTTTTAAATTTGCCACAGGATAATAGGTGTTTCTAGCTTTGATCACTTACCATTTGCATATGCCATTTCATTACTATTTTATAATCACGTTTTATATTAGAATTCAATCTATTTTCACCTTGAGTCTTATGAACTGCCCTAGTCCTGATATAAAAACACTGTTGAATTTAGATAAGAGAATATACCTTCACCATAGTGGGAGGGTTATGATGTCCAACCTTAGAAGCCCATTTGAATAACTTTGAGAGGTTCATTTATGAATAAAGCAACAACGAAGATTGAAGTTCTATTGGTTTCTGATTAATGCAGTAATCAGATGTTATGGAATTGTGAGTTGCAATGTTTTGACTTTTGAAGAGACCACGAGGAGGGAAAGGCTACCCAACAAATTGAGGTTTAAGGTGTTGTTGTGGTCTATCCCGAAAACTGCACCAAGCTCCTTCAATAAGCAAATTAGTGAAAGAGTTTTGTCACTTTCGGGAGGGTTTCATACAGGATTGAAACCTCAAGTAAGAAATTCACAGAGCATAAATTTAATATATGCAGGAACAAATTGAAGAGGAAGTAGACTTGATTACATGTTGATTATTGAGGTCAAGCGTCTAGATTGGAGTATATCCAAACAACATGGCTAAGTTTTATGGTGTTCAATGGTAAATATCATCTTGTTATCTGCTTATGTTAAAGCCTATCCTGCATATCAGAAGGTACTTACTAGAGTGCTTTCCAAACCAAGTTCTTGGGTTAAGGACTAATATTATGGTATATGATTATTGTGCTTTTAGCATCTTTTGATGCCAACATTATTGGTGATAGCCATTAAGATTGAGCCTGTCTTTCTTTGAGTCAAGTTTCTGTTGAAGTATCAAGTATGATGACTGGCCACTGGTTTTAATTGGTACAGGTCAACCAGCATCTCATCAGAGAATGTTTTGAATGAACAAAGAACTGAAACTACCAGATCTGCAAGTGAATCTGGATCCAGCATGGAGGTCGGTATATCTTAGTGTAATGCTACTCTTACAATTAAAACCCCTCACACACCCACTCACATCCACACCTACTCATATGGTGGGTCTCACAGCTTATGATAAATTGTTGCTTTTTGGGGTGTGAGGGATTTCGCTTGTGAGTGTATCATTACATTGTATCTTGTGCTAGTGCCAGGATTATTACCAAATGGAATATACTGCCCTTGAGGAGGAAAAACCAACAACCTAAGAGTAATTTAAGAAGAAAATATCCAGCTTCCAAAGCATTATGTTTAAGGAATTCCTGGGCCTTGCTGGGTTTATAAAAGATTCGATTTGTATTGACAAAGTTCTGTGACTACTTGTTGGAATATCTCTGCTTATATTTTTTGGCTATGGAAATATGTTGGGATGCTAGTGAAAAATACAAGGAATCCCTGTTGGTCATCCTAGCGTCCACAGATAAAAACCTACATTTTGCACAGTAGTTCTACGGCATTCCACAAGTAAAAGGGTCTGCAGATAGAAACCTAAATTTTGCACCGTAGTTCTACAACATTCCATGAGACATAGGCTGTTTATGTTTATTCAACCTTTTTTGTTTCTCTTTTTCTTGTCCCAATATACTTTTAGGCTAAGACATGTACAGAGCCATCTATATATTAGTGCATTATCTTCTAGCATGCCGTCATATATATATATATAGGAATTAAAAGTTTTTATTCTCTTTCAGGAAAGGAATTTGGAGGGACCGGAGCTAACAAAGGAAGCTGAAAACTCTGAAAGATTTGCCCGCTGGATAGCGCATGGGGCGATGCTTTTTGCTTAATACTATTCATTTCTCATTTCCTATATCACTCCATCCGAAGGATGTGGGTTTCTGTACAGAATCTAATGGTAAGATATCACCCAAAAGCGAAAAAGTAGCAGCTGCAGCTGAGAGGCGGATTTTTGTTCCAGGGACATTTAAGATTTGCAAACTATATTCATAGTGGCATATCAGATAGGAGGTTAAGCTGTAGATGTCAATAGAAGATTCTTTTTGCCTCTCTGGTCTGCTCCTTCAGGTAATTTAAACATGCTAGAATCTCAAACCATGTACATAATTTTCTCGAGAAACATGGGAATTTTCGACCACCGGTACTCTAATTGTCTAAACCTGTAAATTATATTAAACTTCTTCTGAAATTTTGTGCTGTTTTTTGTTTTTCACATTTTTGGGTAAATGAACATCACATTATCAAGAAACGGTTGATTTTTTTTTCTTCGGCTGTAGTTTGCGTTTGCCTTTCAATATTCAATATTTTGGGGTTATGTTCCCAAATAGTTATTGTAAGCATGAATTACATTGAAGAAACCCAAAATATGATTCGAGAAAAAGGTTAGCCGTACCTTTAACTGCCTCAGAATGGGACTGTGGGCCCTACGTTGAGGAACCCAAACTTCCTCTCACAGTGAGTTTCTCAGTACACCACTCTCTAATTTCTTTAGCAATGTGACCTTAGTATTTTGTTGATGGCTCATAATTTAGAATCTATACATTATCCACAGCTTTGGAAAAGGAAAGGCAACAAGAGTCCGATTGACGGAAATAATTGATAAATTATTTTATTAGTTGTTAACTGTTATCTAATAATTAAAAGTTGATAAATTAATTAATTATATTAGAAATATTTAATAAAATTAATTGTTAAATTAGTTTATAAATATAAAATGATATAAAAAGATTTTAATATAAACAAATAATATGTAATAAATTAATTCACATTTATTTTGAGAGTAAATTATATTAATGTAATTAAGATATTTAAAATAAAAATAAAATTATTTAAATTTAATTAATTATATTTTATGATATTATATATTTTTTTAGTTATTTATTTATTTATATTAAATTAATGAATATTAATCAAATATACAATGGTGATGTTTTTTTATCCTCTTTAGTTTTGTAAAAAAATAAATATTAAAAATAATATGATATTAAAAAAAACGTCGAAGATGAAAGTTTTTAATTAATTAGGATATGAACTGTTAATTAAATAAAAAAAGAAAAAATTAGATAAAAGTAATTGAAAATTTTATTTTAATAAGTCTTATGTTATTTGAAATAATTTCTTAAAAAAGATTTTTTTTTAAAATATTAGTGCACTAAATATTTTTAAAATATAAAAAAGAATTGTTTAAGTAATTGAAGAAATTAAAAGTTAGCTCTTGTGATGTATGTGTCAATCATACAACAAGTCTAGTTTCTAGAACTACAGAATCAATACTCAAAACAAACCCAAGTAATTAGTCCAATCCTATACATGTTTCAGTGGTTGTTTTAAGCTGCAAGACACACTAGAAATCACGTTACAAACAACCACCAATTACCCCACATCAGAACCACATTGTCACTTTCAGAATCCATCCTCACAAAATTGTTTTTGGGTAACGCAAGAGAGCCCAAGAGATTTATAGGATTCCAACGTTGTAAGTTCAATGTATCTAAACTCTTAATTTGAGATCGATACTATTTAAACTCATTGATAGTAGGGTTTTTTTTTTTTTTTTCTTTAATTCCGCTAGAAGAAAAAGAGGAGCAGGGCCAACTAGTATTTGTTACCTTTTTTAGATGTTATTATAAGAATACTTTCTTGTCGTAAATATTTTGTTTAATCAGAGTTATTGTTCAAAAGATAAATTTGTCATCATAATCTCACTAAAATACTAGTAATTTTAAAGATGTTTAATCTATTCATTAGTCACAAATTAACGCCCTCTTATATAGAATTTATGACCTTAAAAATAAAGTAATGACCTGGTACATTTGCCCAATCATTTTAATAATAAAATTGGTATTGCTTAAATTATTGGTTAGTGGTATCTTTACAAATTTTATTTCAATATATATATATGTATCAAGCTTAATTCAATATATATCTTCATAAGACTTACTGATTCAAGCCTGACTTCAATTATTTGTTTGAAGATATGTTTACAATCTTATTTTGGCACATTAAAGGTTTTTATAATTTGCTAGATTTTAAGATCTCTGACATTGGTGATTTCATCCCAGCCACCCCAACCATCAAAAGTAAGCTCGAGAGAATTCTCACCTTCATCATCATATCATCTATTCTATTGATGATATCTTCAAAATTAAAATTAGATATGTTTGGTTCACGAAATCATACGCTCCCAAAAATCTTAACATTCTTAAGAATGTGTTTATCAGAATGTTATATTATTATATTAGATTCAATTAGAAAAATTACTAAGAATGTTATAATATTATATTTTGATCAATTTAGATATTTTTAAAGTTATTGTTAAATTAGCAAAAGTGTCCTCAATGAAAATTAAATTGTCAACATTGGAAAGTTTATTAATCAATGGTGGTACATGATAATCAATGACAAAAAGTGGTGGTTAACAGCGATTTGTGACTATGGGTGGTGTTAATGATGGTGGGTAGTGAGCGGTAGGCAGCCATGGGTGGTAATCAATGGAAATAGGTGATGGCGAAAGGTGGTCAGCAACGATAAGTGGTGATAGATTAAGGTGGTAAGACATTAATGGAATGGTAGGAATGTAAAATACCCACCTTCCCATGGGAATATTTTGTGAGAATATTGAATTAAAAACATTTCCAGGTATATTTTTCTAAATTTTGAACCAAATATGAGAATTTAACATTTTATTTAAATATTTCAGAAAATGTGAGAAAGATTTTGTAAATCAAACACCACTTTATTATTAATTGAACTATTTATTTAGTGACATCTTTTAACAGTCATATATTGGTACATTAATCTTCTATTTAAAATTATATATAAAAAAAAAAAGAATTCAATTTCAAATGAATTGGTTTTATGTATGAAATTGTTTATAAATCTCTTATGGGTATTTTTTGGTTTAATACGGACTGGGTTGGCCGAGGTACAATGCCAAGCAAGCCCAGACAAAGGGAGAAGCCCAACTCATTTAGTGGTCAAGATTGTTATGCATAAGCTCCAAATTGCTAGCCTCGAACTCGGGGCAAAGGATGCGAAGCAAGTCCAGGGGACAAGTACCAGCTTGCTGAGAAGTGAGACTACGTTCAATCGAAAGCTCGCTAACTACTTGAGCTCGCAAAATATAAGTTCAAGGTCACGGGCCAACAACATCCTTGAAACTAGAACTCTAGCTCACAAGATTCAGTGCATCTCACTCAATTGGAAGCTCGTCACAACTAAGCCTAGAAGCAAGTGTCATTAGGCAATTTCTGTCGCCTGTCTACAAAAGCAATTTACGGGGTCCGCTCGCAGAAAGCATTCTACAAAAGTCAATCGGCAGTCCATAGGAGCTGCACTTGTTATTTACATTTATTATTTGATGTAAAAGAAATATAATATGTAAAATTATATTTGTAACCTCCTCCCTTCTATAAATAAGAGGAAAGAGCTTTCTATAAGGTAAAGATTTGAAGCTCAGCTAGTATATTGTAACTCTGCTAAAATTTCTCCATAAGCAATAAAATGATACCATGGACGTAGGGATTAGTGTTGTCCAGTTTTGGCCAAATCACGTTAAAACTTTCTGTGTGTTTGCTGCTCTTCCTTGGCTCTTTGCATTTCTTTACTCTCTGCACCATCGAAAACCCGCCTTACAACCAGAACATGGTTTGAGCCACTCAAAACTCTTTCTGTTGGCTAAAATTTGGGGGCTTTACCAAATTCTACTGTCAACATTTTGGCACGCCTAGTGAGACCTCATCTGTATTCTGGTTTATGCTTTCACATTTTTATCATTCTCTTGCGCGTCTACAATGACTAAGGGAAGAGCCACCAAAAGTGTGAATGACCTAGTTATCGGATCCCAAAAACTAGTTGCACAATGAAAGGAATAGTTTTTTTCTGCAATAGGTTTTTTACCAGGCCTATGGTAGGCGTTGCTACTAACCTGCCCCTCGTGGAGCCCCACCGATCCACTGTCTCTATTCCAGAAACCAATGAAATGCAAGTATTGCTTCATAATCAAAGAGTCCTAGGAACTACTCTGAGGGAGCTGACTAACGTGGTTAAGATGTTAACAAGGGCCCTAGGCTCAAAAGAGCAGGACAAGTTCATTACCCTTGGGTAGCAACATCAGGTCGCTCGCTCAGCTCATTCCTCCCACTTGTGGGCGAGATCAAGATCTTGTTGAGTTGATGATTATGAGGACTCACAACATGGAAGCTCACATCAAGCTAGGAACTCACACCGAGTAAAGAGCTTAAACGGGTCTAATTAAAAGAATACCTCAGGTCGTTACTCCTGCGGCCTAGAGATTCAGGAGCTATCTAATAGGTTGAAGCGATTAAAGGAATGTCCTCGATCTCAGAGCAACCACGATTGTCACGAGGAAAGGACCCCATTCATGAGCGAGATAGAGAAGCAACCTCTCCCTCACAAATTTAAGATCCTTATGATCCCCCGGTATAATAGGGATACTGATCTTTGCTATCATCTAGATGCGTTCAACATTTAGATAGACTTGCAAACAACCAATCCCTTGGTTAAGTGTCGTGTTTTCCCAATTACACTAGGTGGTGTTCCTCGAGCTTGGTTTAGAAGCTTTCCACCTCGCAGCGTGAGTAGTTGGTAAGAATGTTAATGTAAATTCATCAGTCAATATTGAGTACTAAAGAAGCAGCTCGTGCCTCCCTGTCACCTCGCGATGGTGTTTCAGCATAAGCATGAGTCCCTGAAGGGCTACATTGGCAAGTTTAGGCTCGAGGTTAATTTAGTAGAGAATCTTTCTGAAGAGCATCTTGACAGCGATCTCTGAGGACTCTACAAAGATGGAAAATTGTATAAAAGCATATACAAGTCTCTGGTAAGAGATCTAGTTGAATTCTACGAACAAGTCGCTGAGCAGATCAAGTGAGAAGAAACCTTCAGCTCAGGAAAGCCCGATCAGAAGGATGAGAAGGATGGCTCCACTTGTGGTAAAAAGAGAAGTGACGAAAGTCAAAATGATCACTCTGGTGACTAGTCTGTGAAGAAACCCAAGGGCGAGCGACCCTAGCGCCAAGGTCGTTACAGCGGTTACACTAGCCTGACAGACACTCCCGATAAAATCTTTGCTGTGGAAAGAGAGAAGGAAGACTTTGGGAGGCCGAAGATTCTCAGGACTTCCAACAAGTTCAGAAGTAATCAAGACAAGTTCTGCACCTTTCACAATGAAAAGGGGCACTTTACGTCAAAATGTTGGGCTCTCAATGATGCAATAGAAGAACTCATCAAGTGAGAACGCCTGAGGGATTATGTCAAGTAGCCCTTAGGAGAACGAGCTCAACAGTCCCAGCAGCTTATGAGGCAGCAGCAAACTATCGACTGAGACTAGTCGCTTCCTAACAGAATTATATATTAACTAATTTTGTAGCCAAATAAATAAGAAAAGAGGATCTTCTCATCTGTTGATCTTGTATTATTGTCTTTCTCTTTGAGCATCCTATGTAAATATTCTCTAATTAATGGTAACTTTCTTTTGAAAAAAATATTGTTTAAGAGCCAAAGCTTAAAAGAAAGATTCACTCATCTCATCGCGAACTCGAAATAATCAGCGACCACGCCCATATTTTCCTTCAACTACACTTTGATCAGAATAAGGAGTCCGGGATCAAGACTCGTATCCACTAAGTAACAAGATTACTGTGGTGACGTCCACTGAGCAACAAGATTGCTATGGTACAACTACTATGGCATGACTTGCTCACTGAGCAATGGAGATTGCTGTCCCACTGAGCAACGAGATTACTGTGAAACTGAGTAATGGAGATTACTGTGGGACTGAGCAACGAGATTGCTGGTAGAGTCAAAACTCTCATTTACCTACCTAAGCAACAAGATTGCCGGTAGTGTTCATCTTATTTCCTACCTCAGTAATAAGATTGCTGGTAATGTTTATCTCATTTTCTACCTGAGCAACAAGATTGCTGGTAGTGCTCACCTCATTTCTTGCCTGAGCAACGAGATTGCTAGCAAAATTTATACCACCCATTAAGCAACAAGATTGCTGTGGAGCTTGTGAGGCACAGCTCTCTTACGACTTAATGCTCATAACTCTCATGTGACCTAATGCTCACAGCTCTTATACAACTTAATGCTCACAGCTCTCATGCAACTTAATGCTCACAGCTCTCATATGACTTAATGCTCGCTACTCTCATACGACCCAATGCTCGCAACTCTCATACGACCTGATGTTCATAGTTCTCATATGACTTAATGCTCGTAGCTCTCGTGCAACTTTATGCTCGTAGCTTGCATGCAACTTACTGTTCTTAGCTCACTTGCTGCTTGTTGTCCACAGCCTTTATGTCAAGTTAAGAGTTTTCATACAATTTCCCACAGGTCACAGATTTCATGTGACCTGCCAGGGAACTTTCTTCCTTTGCCAGATAGGCATTCCGGTTCTCAGATCTTACATTAAGTGAAGAGCATTACTGATTATTCATCCAAATGTTTCATTCAATTGTGATTTGTAGAAAACTATATTATCATCTTTAATGGGCAAAGCATGTAACACAACACAACACTCACAAAGAGAGTTCATTTATTAAAAGCCTCAACGAGGTAAATTTACATTGAAAGATTCAAAGTACATCAAAGTAGAAGGCCTACAGCTATTGCTTCCAGCCTAAAAAGAAAGTTGGCCTCCAGAAGATGAACTTCCACTGGCTGGAGGATTGAAGGGCACACAAACTCCTTAATCTTCTTCTTGTCGTCCTCCTCAACTAATGGCTCCTTTCTCGCTTACACCAAGAGCAATTCAAAAGAAGCGGAGGAGTCCGGCTGGCAAGCCCAAGTCTCATGGCAATGCCGTGAGGAAGTATTCCAAGATCTACGTAAGATCTCTCAACATCCTCAGAGAAGAATTATCCATAAGTTTCTCTGTGCAGAAGGTTGAACACGCCTCATCGAACAACCCGACTGTCGAAGACTTGGGGGGCTTAATTGAAGCACCCATTAGGGCATTCTGAGGAAAGAAAGAAGGGTTTCTCCTGCCTTAAATAGATCAAACCAGTTCCTCAAAAAATCCAGAAAAACTATCCGCCTACACCTGATTGGATGGTCTGGAAAGGATAAGGTTGCCATGCCAACGGCTGAATACCATTTGCAAAAAGAAGTATGACCTTGTTCAGAAGAAATGAAATATCTGAGTTTGAAATAACAACACTGAAGGAGCTGTAGGTGAAGACCTTGATTGGAGGAAAAATCGCAACTCCCGAGTTGGGAGGCTGATGTTATGGATATTTTCTGGTTTAATACGCACTAGGTTGGCCGAGGCCTTGTGCTAAGCAAGCCCAGAGAAAGGGAGAGGCCCAACTCATTCAATGATCGAGATCGCCCTACATAAGCTCTAGATCGCTAGCGGCGAACTCGGGGCAAAGGATGCGAAACAATTCCAGGGGACAAGTACCAGCTCGCTAAGAAGTGAGACCATGTTCAATCGAGAGCTCGCTAGCTGCTTGAGTTTGCAAAATATAAGTTCGAGGTCATCGGTCAGCGATGTCCTTGAAGCCAGAACTTCAACTCGCAAAATGCAGTGCATCTCGCTCAATTGGAAGCTCATCATAGTCGAGCCTAGAAGCAAGTGTCATCAGGCAATTTTTGCCGCCCGTTTGCAAAAGCAATTTGCGAGGCCCGCCCGCAGAAAGCATTCTACTAAAGTCAACCGGCAATTTACAAAAGCCAATTTGTAGAAACTGCATTTGTCATTTATATTTATTATTTGATGTAATAGAAATACAACATATAAAATTACATTTGTAACCTCTACCTTTTATAAATAAGAGGAAGGAGCTTTCTGTAAGAGAGAGATCTGAAGCTAAGTTAGTATACTGTAACTTTGCTAAAATTTTTCTATAAGTAACAAAACGATACTGTGGAAGCAAGGATCGGTATCATCTGATTTTGGCCAAACCACATTAAAACTCTCTGTGTGTTTACTGTTTTTCCTCGGCTCCTTGCATTTCTTTACTCTTTGCACTATCAAAAACCTACCTTGCAACCAGAACACGGTTTGAGGCACTCAGAACTCTTTCCGTTGATAGGAATTTGGAGTCTTTACTAGATTCCACCGTCAACAAAATCTAATTTTAAAATATATATATATATATATATATTCGTTATTCCAAACGGATGGAAAGTAGTCATCACCACTATTAGAATCTAAAACTTCTGTTCAGGCCCATCCATTCGAAGTAAGCTAAACGGATTCCACCTTCACAATTAAATCATTAGATCGAATGGAACTTAGTGTCAATGGTGATAGGTATTGGGTTGGAAACCTTTCAGCTGAAGCCATTGTCAAAATTCACAAGAATGTTATGTGTTTTTATCATTAAATCAAGGAAGAGATAACTATATCAGTTATTTTTTTATATTTTTATAATTACAATATCTCAAATTTTTAAACCTAAATACTGTCACGTAACTATGTCGTTTTAATTGTAACTTCTCCTATCACTAAAAATTATTATATTCCTCCATAAAAATAGGAAATGAGATAAAAACTGATCGCATGTAATGAAGTTATAATGAGACATTCCCCTCCCTTTCAAGTTTTAACATAAAGTAAATATTGACTATTCTTCCAACAACTTTACATGTCACTTTTTTTTTTTTGCAGTCCTAATAATTAAATATAATTTGAATTAGCACTAATAATGCGAAAGGAAAGAGGTTTTTAGATTAGCAATTGTACATATCTTTAATTAAGAAGTGCACTAAATAACTGTAATTAAATTTAAATTAAATTCTAACTGAAATAAACTAATAACAATTTGAGATGAAACATATGGACGTAAAATATTGTTGTGATTGGAGAACGTAAAATATAGAGGCGATGAGTCTTACCACATTCTTCAATTTAGGTACTTCAGATCGTAATACCATCTTAAAGAAACCCATGAATGCATGAAAGTAGAAAAATAAGATTTTTGATAATTTGCAACGTAGATAACATTCTGCCACTCAATATCAAACTAAACTGAACAAAAAGGAAGTTCCTTTCCTATAAAAAAACTAAATTATGGTAGCATCATCATTAGATCAAAAACTCGTTCAGATTTACTCCCAGCCAGAAGCAGGAACAGTATCAATTCCGGGAACAGCAGGAATTTGTGGAGGTGGCACAGCCTCACCCCAATCTCCGGCAACTGCATGAAGAACATCAATTGAAAAACAATTGCATGCAAAGTTCTAACAATTTTAAGCAGCCAAGAGAAAATGAGATGCATCATCACTTGGCCATCAATCAGAAACAGATATTTTTCATTTGACATTGGAAGCAGAGGAATATGGATGATGAGAACTGAAATGCAAATAGAAATATTGGTAACATTATCATTTTCCCACTCAAGTTGGAAAATGATATACCATTTGGCAAGGTCCTTATTGGTGTCAATTGAATTACAACATCAATAAACAGACCAGATGATGAAGCTAAGGTTAGCAAATCAGTCAGTGTCACACACAAGAATACTGACTAATTCTTACCAGCTTCTGGGGTCCAGCCACCAACAGCAGGAACTGCTGGAATAGGTTGTGCCGGAACAGCATCAGTCCAAGGCTGATCAATAGCAGCAGGCCACTGGCCATCAGCAGCAATGGCACCAATTCCAGCATTGAAGTCCGGAATGGCATACTCTGGGGCAGGAGCTGCTTCTTCCTCCTCCTGTTCCTTGGTCTCCTCAGGTTCTCTGTAAAAGAATAAATCCACCTGCACATAAGTGAATTTGAGACAAGTGAGTAATTGAAGGGAACTTGCAAAAAAGATTAATTTCTTCCTGAGAGTAGCAAAATTCAATCTCCGGATAAATAATAAAACCAACTAGGAAAAAACAGCACTGTATCTTTCTATAACTTTGTAGAAAGTATGTATCTTACCATCACATCCCATTTATGCCCAGGACGAATAGTTCCACGCATCTGCAGGACCATTCTTGCTAATAACCAGAAGAGGCATCCAATGCTGTGCTTCCCCTTGTTATTGGCAGGAATGCCAATGTCAACATACCGCATGGGAGAATCAGTGTCACAGAAAGCAATAGTTGGTATATTTCCAAGAGCTGCTTCCATGATGGGCTGTAAGCAAAATTGATACAATTAGAAAAATACAGGCATTTTAAGCACAAGAAATATATTATAAACAGAAGTTTAAACCCATATGCAGCACGCAACCAGAGACATCTTAATAGTCAAACGCCTAAATGATAATTTTATTATATCTATGACACTACTTTAACTAGTCCTATATAAATAATAACCTGATGATCTGTTCTTGGATCAGTGAGAATGAGAAGGCGAGGCTCATTGTATGATGTCTGGAGCTGATTAGTGAAAGTACCGGGAGTGTGCCTTCCTGCAATTGCATGGGCGCCAGTGTACTGAGCAAACTTAAGAACTGCTCTCTGACCATATGGCCTGGCAGACTGAACAATGATATCCTGAGGGTTCTCAATAGCAACAATAACCCTAGCAGCAAGAATAAGCTTCTCCCATGTTTTACCAAGGTTGATGATGTAGATACCTGACCACCATGAAAAAAATCAACAAAACTCTAATAAACTCTACCTCTGAAGCAACGATATACAGTACTGGACAAAGTAGGCACCGTACAGCCCACAATAACAAAAAAAATCTACATGTCATTGTACTTCAAAGAATAAATAAATTGTCACAATACTCACTTCAAGTAAAATTATCACTCTACTAATAATCACCAATACCAAGGCCATGTTTGGTCCAAGCCCAATAACTTCACTAAAGTAAATTACATAACCTTAACTTCAATAGATATGATTAATATATCATAGAGTAGGGACAGCAAATACCTCTATTGAAGAGTAATAGATCTGGGGTCTATTTTCAGGGTTCTGAATGTGCACCACCTTATTCATACCAAAATACAATGAACACCCATCTGAAATTTTTCATAAATACATACTGGGGTTTCCTAGCTATCCACAATTTCATGTTAAATAATCACTTTTTCCACTTTTTGCATTAACATGAGTGCATTACCCTGACAATAGGATCAAAGTAAACATACATATTCTACCTATAGAAGCCACTAAGCAGTGAAACAGAAAATGAACAAGATCTAATGAAAAAACAGCACTAACCATCAGTGCGGCGCTTGAAGACATAGCGCTCCATTTGGAAGTCGCAATTTTTAGTTCCGAGATGAACATCAGCAGCCAACATCATCTGAATATCGGCCTCTTTCTGCGACAGTTGGCGCGGCGGAGCAGCAGTTGTGGTAGCCATGGCTGCAGCAAGGAAAAGACTCGGCCTTCTTTGCCTCTTAAGCTTTGATAGAGAGAAGCACAGCTGAGGCCGTAACACAAAGAAGGAGAAGCTTTGGAGGTTCAAGCTGAGTATATACCAAAACGAATGGTACTAGGGTTTCCAAACAGGAGAGTTTATCAATTTCTTCTCTTTGTGGCCCATTTGCGGTGGGTTTAGACTTTGAAGGCCCAAAAACCTTCTTCTCTCTCTCGCCAATTTAAAGCCCAATTTTGGCCCATATAAATAATTATTTGGTGTTGACAATGCATGAAAACCATGAGATGCAATGAGAATTACTTATTTCCTTTAATTGTATAACACGTCTTTATTTTCATCCTAATAGAAAATTTTAATTGATATTATCATTTATATGTTAGTTTTGTGAGATCTAAATACATTGAGAATTATATTTTTTAATTTCTAAGATATTAAAAGTTATAATTATTTTTTTATTTATTAAAAATAAGGACAAATATTATAGCCGAAGAAATATGCATCTATAGAAAATTTGTGCCTCTAAGCCATTGATATGGCATTTGAGATCTTGTGCATTCATACCTTTGGGCTTCTTTGCTTTAATTTAATAACTTAGTTTGCTACTTGCTGCAGCTTGGAAAGCCAAAGACTCACACTTTAGAGTCCATTTACAAGGACTAATCTTGTGCCCTTTTTGTGAGTATAAAGATATTAGAGTTCTCACTCTTTTAATTTTAGTTTATCCACATTACATTACATTTTTATTTATTTGTTTTTTATTATTCAGACACAATTGTGATGTGCAATGAATCAAGTATCTAAAATTTGGGATGCAAAAGTGAAAGTTGAATTTGGGAAGTTGCAAAACATATAGCACAACATTGCTCACTATTGTAATCTATACTATAAATAAAAGAGATTTTTTTTTAAAAAAAGTTCCTTTTTACTTTTGTTAAGGCACGATAGCATTGTTATTTTTTAATTAATTTTTTTGAAAAAAAAAATAAATTAACTTCGTTATTATCACGTGGAAATGAGTGCACCACCCATCCCCTAGGGAGAGTAAATGCAATAATTAGAAAGTAACAGTAACAAATATAATGAAAAATCACAACAAAACGTACAAACACAAACGACAATTTTTATTATCTATTTTTCTACAATGATTCAAATTCTTTGTACAATAAAAAAAAAGATGATGAATTGTTTCATCATCATCGTCGACAAAAGAGGCATAAAATTGTAAAAAAGAAGGAGGAATGAGTCAATAATCTTGACATGTGGGAGGTAAAATCATCAATGTATTAAGATTAAGATCCAATAATAATGTTTTTGAGTACCTTAAATATCTAAAAGGATTGTGATTCGATGCCTCTCATCCAATTTCTTCTATTGAAAAAGAAACATGTAAATTTAAATCAAATTATTTAATTTGATCACAATGTCAATATCATTTATTTTTATACTTATTAAGGACTATCATAATACCAAGTTAATATATTTTTAAAATAATATTATCCTAAAATTGTTAAAAATTTAAAATTAATGCTTTTTCAATAACATTATTATGGGAAAAAAAAGATGTTTTTGTTCTTATAATTTAGCTAAATTTGTAATTTTATCCTTATAATTTTAATTTATGTAATTAAATCATAAAATTTTAAATAATTTATAATTAACTCCTCTCCATTAATTGATGTTAAATCTAATTAATAAAATTCTATATCTCATCCTATGCATCAGTTAAAATTTACATGTTGATATTTTACTTTTTTTTACTCATCAAAATTCATTTATTCCCACCAAAATTATCCTTATCGAGAGACTTTTAATTCCAATGAATTATCAGCTTTGAAACTTTACCTCCGTTAAGTAAAACAAAGCGAAGAAAAGAAATGAGCTTTCAAGGTATTCAAAACACAAATCTTGAAAGAAGAAAGAAAATTGTTATGGAGAACAATAGTGGTCCAAGAGAAATGAATCCAAGCTAGATTCCAAATAATTTCTAAACTTTTTTCTTTTCAATGTTAATCATTATTCAAGTTTTTTTTTTATTTCAATTATTACTTTTTAAAAATGCTCACAAGAAATTTTTATCATTTTATTTGTTTAAGGTTCATTGAAATATATATATATATATGTTTTAGCTTTTTATTCATTTTTTTGCACGATTATCTATGTATTAAAATGTCATTTTTTGTTTGTAGTCAAATGTTGGTCATGGTTTGATGTAAAGCTTTGGCATGGAGGTCAATTCTAAACTAGAAAACTCTGAAATATGTTAGGGGGAAAGAAACGTGATATTACTAAGTGCACTTTAGATGAGTGGTCTTTGCAAGAAATAATTGCAGTGTTAAAGGAATTGGGTTACAAAGGCAATGCTAAAATTTTTTACAAACATCCGTGATAACAATTGAATAATGATCTTGTTGAGGTTTGAAATGATAATGAATGTATGACCATTGGGGAGATTATTATGAGTTTAATACGTAAAGAAATAGAAGTGTATGTCTTACATGATTATTATGAGTTTACTATGTAGAGAAAGGGAAGGGGAACAAAATCCTAAAGAATTAAATATACAACAACACTCTTATTTTGAAGAAGAAGATAAATTATTTTCAAAGATACCCATCAATACCGAAAAGCCATATGGAAGTAACATAGAATAAAAAAAGGAAAGAAGAACATAAAACTAAAAAGGATAAATAACATGGGGAGATAAGTGTTAGTAAAGATGAACCTGAGGAAGATAAGGTGGTAGGGATTTATTTTGATGAAATGAAGATGAACCTGAAGACAATTGCTTTTCTAAGTACATTGATATTAGTGTGAAAAAAGAGCTATCAATGAAACAAAGGGTGGTAATTATTATTGGCCCCTTGAAGATAAAATCTCCTTTAAAGGAAGCAGTTGGTTGAATTGACAGTGACTATGATGTAGATAACTTAAACAATAATGATGGTGAATTTGATGTTGAAGATGTAAGAAAGAAATCAAATTATGTGAAGTTCAAACCTAAGGAGATGTGCGTAAGTTTTCAATTTAAACTTGGAATGGAATTTTCATTAATTAAAAAATTCAAAGAAGCTTGCAGGGAATTGACATTATTGAAAGGGTATGGAATTGGTTTAAAAAGAATGACCTGGTTAGATGTTTAGCCAAATGTAAGGAAGGTTGTCCATGAGAGTGTTATGTTAGCAAAGTTGGAGGATTTCTCACATATAGATTAAAGCAGTTATATAACAAACATTCATATAGCCTTACTTTCCATACTACTATAGCCACATCTAAGTGGATAGTAAGCAAGATAATTGATGAGATGAAGACTTGTGGGAGTATTAAGCTTTCAATAATTATTGGCTTCATTAGAAAGAATTATATGGCTAAGATTTTTATCACCAACTCATATTTTGGGCTAGAAAATTGGCAAGAGAGGAATTGTAGGGAAGTTATAGAAAGCAATGCAAAAAATTATAGGAATATTATGGAGAGGTTATAAGGGTAAATCCAAGTAGTACACTTAATCTAATGATGGAAAGATCAATATCAACCCTTCCACACCGATTTGCGAGGTTGTATGTATGCTTAGATGTTGTTAAGTAGGGTTTTTTAAATGCATGTAGACCAATACTTGGAATGGATGGCTGCTTTCTAAAAGGCCCATTGGGAGGAATATTACTAATAGCAGTATCAAGAGATCCAAATGATCAATATTTCCCTGTTGTTATTACTATTGTTGAATCAGAGACCAAATACTCTTAGGTTTGATTTATGACAAGGTTGTCGGATGACATCGAGCATATGATGGAGAGAAGGATAGTCTTTATATCAGATCAACAAAAGGTGATATGATACATCTTTATTATGATATTATACTTTGGAATGTTATTATTAATGAACCTAATTTTTTACTTGGTGCCTTTAATTAGAGGTTGGTACTAGCATTTGAATAGTTAAAAATGCATAATATGGAGAATAGGTATTATGTTAGGCATATTTATGCCAATATCAATAAGAACTATGGAGGAGGGATTGTGCTAAGAGACATTTTTCGAATAACATCAAAATCAACATATTATCAAAAATGGGAAAGGAAGATGGTTGGGCTGAATAAGGTATCAAAAGGTGTTTATAAATATTTTATGGAACAAAATCCTAGATTATGGGCTAGAAGCCATTTTAGTTATTACCCTAAATGTGACATGATAATGAACAATATTTTGGAGTCATTTAATGGAAGAATTATTGAAGCTAGTGACTAACTAATAATTTCAATGTTTGGATAGATTAGAGAATACCTTCTATTTAGGTTTGCTAAAAATAGATTGTTGGCTAAAAAATACATAAGTAAAGGTAAGATCTGTCCCAAACCAAGGAAGAGGCTAGACAAACAAATTTAACATGAAAGAAAATGGGTTAGTAGGTGGGCAAAGAGGAAAATTTTGAAGTTAATTAATGGGTTGGTGCTGAGATGTACACTCCTGATTTGAAGGAAAGGATGTGTTCATGTAGGTTTTTCAAACTCACAAGGTTGCCTTGTCAACATGCATGTAATTGTATCTTGTTCAAGAACTAGGATCTTTAGGATTATTGCTCCTCTTATTATAGCTTGGAATCCTATAGTGACAAGGAATCAATTAATTTTCCATTATTTAGATTAAAGGTTGGAAGGCCTAAGAAGTTGAAAGGGAGAAAGGCTGATAAGGTAGCAAATAAAAATAATCTAAACAAGTTACAGAGAATGGGAACTAGTTTGAGATGTTCTAATAGTGGCATATATAGGCATAACAAACACAATTGTACTAAATCAGCATCACAAAGCATTCAACTTGATAGTTCAGGGAAAAGCATAATTAGAGGTATGGACACTTCCGCATCTTATAGTGCATCACACAATCCAAATTCTAGTATTAAAGCTACCACAAATTAATCCCAAGCTAAATCACATGTTGCATTATTAGGGAGAAGAATAAGCATAAGTAAAGGTAGAGGCATAAGCAAAGCATAAGCAAAGGCAGAGGCATAGGCATAAGCAAAGGCAAGTGCATAGTCAAAGTAGACTTGCTGGAAATGGTAACCAAGTTACAGCAACTTAGCTTGCACCCTTTTATTTGTCAACTATTTATACTATTAGAGCCAAATTTGTTGGAAATGAGAACCAAATTGCAAAAACTTAGCTTACACCATCTCATTTGCCACCCAGTTCTATTATTAAAGCCAAATCTGATAGAGATGGTAATCGAGTTACAACAACTCAGCTTGCAACATCTTTTTTGCCACCAACTTATACAAGCAAAGGTAAAGGTAGAGGAAAAGGGAAGACTCTAAGGCCCTGTTTGGAAGTGTTTTTAGGTGTTTTTGTTTTATTATTTTTAAAAACTGTTTCTAAAAACTATTTTTTTAGAATAAAAAAATAAAAAACTTGTTTGGATGTAAATTTTGAAAACAAGTGTTTTCTTTATTTTT
>JANHAO010004207.1:0-24608 GCA_026873985.1 Saraca asoca
ACATTAATTTTATTCCATATTTTTTTATTTAATATTTAATAAATAAAATATTTTTTATTTTTATTATTTTATAATTATTAATATAGGTAAATTAGATTATTATTTTAAAAAAAATTATAAATTAGATTATAATTTTTTATTTTTATTAGCCCCCATACTTGTGCACCAAGCAATCCCAGAAGGTTTCTTACGGAAGTAAGCCCAGAAGGCAAGCAAAGAAGGCATGCATAAGGGCAAATTTGGAAAAAAAAATAAGAGAAGCTATAAGCTTCTCCATACGCTACTAAAAGTAGCGTATTGAAAAAAGCTAGAAGCTACTGAAATAAACTCGTTTATTAAACAGCTCTATTTTAGTCAAACAAGCTTATAAGCTAGTCAAATAAGCTATAAGCTAACTTATGTCCTTGCCAAACACACTCTTATATTACACTTTTTTAAAGGTTTTTATATCCCTAGAATACAACAAAGCTTAAAAGTATCCAATCCGAAATAATGAAAACAGTTCAGTAGAAGGCTTTATTTATAATTGTTCAACAAATATGACTTCTCATGGAATAACTATTAAAAACAGTTATGTCTTTTCAAAATTTTAAATTCTAAAACAATAATAAAAGAAAATCATTTGTTCATCAATTTAAATGAAAAAGTTTATTTTTGTCTCTTAATGTATATAAGATTATTAGGGAAATTTTATAAGCAAACCCATTTAGGGTTTTCATTATATACCCTTTAAAATCGGCTTTTCTAGACAATATAGTGCTTGAAAAGTCACCACAATTCATAAACTACCAAAAATCACCCATTAGTTTGGAATGTTGGTGTTTATACTTAATTTTTCACACAAACAAGTATTATGGATATAAGAAGGCATCTCTCAATCTGAACCTTCAATTAACGTATATATTTTAGAATTCTAACAAAGTTGATGGTGTCCGTAAATTAAACCTCAACTCCTAATGTTATAATTGAAGATATACCACACATAATACCTATTTAATATTAGTTGGAGGTTTATAACTAGTTTGGCACTATTATAGCCATGTGCTTATCCTGTTCTTTATAAACATTTACGAGAGAGACCTCAACTCTCTTGTTGAAACAGCACTACTTCTATGTTTATAAATGTAGATATTTATTTATATCTCCTATTGCTTTGAATATTTAATCAATAACTCAATAGAGAGTCCAAAACTTATGCAACTATTTTATACACAATGGACAACACTAATTAATTTCAAACATGTGGAATGGATTTGCTAGTATTAGTATACACATATCAACAACTTATTATTACCCATTAAAATTGTAATTAGAGGTTACTAATTTAAAGTTGAGTTCCCATTATTGTGTCTAATTTCAAGGGTTTTAAACTCATTTCCAAAAGAAAAGCTTTTCATCATCAACTCTTTAATGAGCCTTTTATTAATTCGGATCCACCAAGTTTATACTGGCTTCTTATAGCCTTGTGATTATACCATCTCAAATCATGTATCAAATACATTTATCAAGCTAATATGTCTAAAGGATTGAAAATTCTATATACCCATATTAATTTCAATGACATAGTACAAAGATATGGCTGATCTTGGTTATGGCCATAACTTTTTTCCATTTCTTTAGTCCCAGTCATTTTCTTCTATGTCTACTACTTATAAGTTTTCAAATACAATTTTCATTAAGAAGTGAGTTTCACACATTCATTCCTGAAATGGCTCCTTTATCACAAATAAATTTATGTCACTATCACTAGTTGATTACCCAACTAGCATTCATGTTTCCATCCTACAATACTAAAATTATACAATTCTAATGTTACGAATCTTTAAGGTTATTAGTATTTGGAACACTTATGTTCTTTTAGAAATTTGCAAACAACAAAAACATTCATATGCTCATTATGAGTACAAATACAATCATCAATGGCATCAACTTAATCAATTGTTTAAATTGATTAAACAAGAAATTTAACATTGTGTGAAATATTTATAAAGGGATTTTATATCTCCATGACATAACCTTGTGAAAGGCTTTCCTAATTCTAGAAAACTAGTTTTCAATAATCTATCACTCATTTTGTAAAATTGAATAATTTCTCAAAAAATGAGATAACTCTATCGATAACCCCCACTATGTCTTTACACTTTTATAATGAAATAATTCTATGGATAACTCTCACTATCCCTTTATACTTTTTATACCTAAGATAACATTTACCTTACCAAAATCATATCTTGAAGGTGAGATGTTTCTTAACATCATTTACACAAAATAAATTTGTCCCAATAACTAATATGTATATACTTTATATACAAACATAATTAATTTTAGGATACTCATTCACATATAGAATAAATATAATTCTTATACTCAAAATTATGGAACATTATTATAAAATCAAACTTATCTTATGTCATTCTTTAGTGCCTCAATAAAATCATATAAAATATATTATGTTCATAGAATTTCCTTTTATATATCAAGAATAACAAATTACATTTATATTATTCAATCATATCAAATTAAACTACTTTTTAAAAAGTTTTTTGTCTAGATTTCATGTAAGGCTTGACATATCATGTGACACCATGTAGTTTATCTAATTTGTTATCACTAAATTAGATACAAAACTTCTTTATGAATACTTTAATTTATAATTCCATACTTTAGACAATTTAAGAGTTAAATGAAGTATATAATACCTAGCAACCTATTGTTGATGGAAATGTTTATCATCCTGCATGCACATCTATCTTTCCAAGCTATCTTGACTAAAATTTGAAAAGTAATATAAGAACTCAAACAATCCCTACTTTCATTTTGTCAAGATAAAAAGGATTTAATATTTTTTGAAATCAAGCAAACTCAATATTTCAAATGGTAAATTAATGCAACATGTTCATCAAATTCAAGAATTGACTAAATTCTTGAATCTCTATATCTTTCAAACATGAAATAG
This sequence comes from Saraca asoca, assembly GCA_026873985.1. Lineage (NCBI taxonomy): Eukaryota > Viridiplantae > Streptophyta > Magnoliopsida > Fabales > Fabaceae > Saraca > Saraca asoca. The sequence continues at coordinate 2,957 of JANHAO010004207.1, forward strand.
CATGTCTTTCAAGGATGAACAATCATATCCCTTACACATGAATCATCATATCTTTTAATCTTGAACCATTGTGTCTCTTACACACAAACTGTCATGCCTATTAAACATAAACCATTTTGTTTCTTGATCATGGACCATTATGTCTCATACGCATAAATAAGTATGAACTATCATGTCTTTTATATTTGAACCATCATATCACTTATACATGAACCATTATGTTTATTAAACATGAACCATCATGTCTCTACATGAATCATCATGTTCATTGATTGCTAACAACATGCTTCTTGATCATGGATATTTGATCAAATCAAAATGTCATACTTTTAAAAATTAACTGGATGACAAATTATATCTATAAAACAAAGCTTCCTCCATATGCAGTAAATAAAAGCTATCTAATATTAATCTATAATACTATATAGTCATCCATGCTAACAATAATTTGAACAGTTATAAGAAAAGAGGGGAAAATAGATCCAAGGACAAGCTATAAGCCATATTTAATAACAGATCTATAATAAATAATGAATGTTAAATCATAGGATAATCTATCCTTTCAACCAATGTCTAAGCAAAATAATAATCGTTCTCTATTTTATAAATCAGAATTGGCTTTAATCATAAGCCATGGCACCAAGCCTTTAACAACTTATTAGGTTTTATTTTCTTTAAGTACAACCTTGGCAATATAAATTATAAAGATAGAGATACATATTAACTTACTTGGCAACAGAGGATGAGGGATTGCATTGTCTTATGGATTTTTGATACTACAATTGTTACCATTGCTTCAATTCATTTATGCCATCCGTATGTTGAGTCTCTTCTAATTGTTGCACATGTGAATAGTATCACACGAGCTTATTTGGAAATATCATCAATCATCATATATAAACTCAATCTTCTTCAAACATGTACTTTGAAGATTATTTCTATAAAAAGCCTTCAAATGTAGTGACAAGAAAATAGTAATAAATAAGATAAAGGAAGAAACAAATAGTTTTGAGGCATGTATTACACTTTCCTAGAAGCTTTTATGCCCCAAGATACAACAAAACTCAAAACTTTTCGATCTGAGGTAGTGAAAATAGTTCAGTAAAAAGTCCTATTTATAATTGTTAAACAAATGTGACTTCTCACGAGATAACTATTAGAAATAATCATGCCTTTTTAAAATTTTAAATTCTAAAAATAATAATAAAAGAAAATCATTTGTTCACCAATTTAAATCCAAAAGTCCATCTTTAACTCTTAATATATATATATATATATATGATTATTAAAGAAAGCCCACAAGCAAGTCCACTTAGGGTTTTCATTTATATACCCTTTAAAATTGACTTTTCTAAATTTTGTGAAAGTCACCAATATTCATAAACTAACAATAATTATTATAGCAATATTTTATATAAACGTAATTGTATTTTGAAATATATATACTTTTACTCTCCATGCACAAGGGTGGAATTAGAAAAATTTTCTTAGGAGCCAAATTTACATGTAAAGTACTATTTTCATACATTATACTTTAATATATATTTTTAAAAAACTACATACTAGTAAATTTTTTTAACTTCTGTTTTATTAAAAGCTATAATCTTTTTCATAAATAATTATAAATCTCTAAAACTTTTCATAATACAACATTTTGTCAATAGAGCTATTACTTTTTATATGCTTAGTACATGTAAAGTTAGTATAAAGTTGTAATTTTCGTAAAAGAATTACTAGATTTGTACATATAATGTTGGAATTATTTTTAATTTTAACTTCTTATGGACCTAATAATTCATGAAATCTTATAAAATGTTAAAGTATGATAGCTCATTTAGTGATAATAAAAAGTTAGGCTTTATTGGGTGGCATTTATGCCCAAATTGAGATTTTGGGGTTTTCCACTGATGGGTCGGATCTCTACCTAGTTCACATTTTTATTTTATAAGGTCCCTACTCCTATTACCCTATATTATTGTAGACTCCCTATCACTCTATAGTCTATCTCTCAAAATCACCTATGACAATCAAGGTAGAAGAAGGAGTGTTTATCTGTAATTTGATCTGATCATCTAATTTGTTCATCTGCTGTTGCTCCTTGATCATCTTGAGTTTTGTAAACTAATTTGCTTGTGAGATCATAGATCAACTTGGAAATTTAAGTAACATACAATTTAGATTATAGAATATTACTAATTATTAATAATTTTACATCATTCACATAACACATTATACCAACTTGCATAGTTGATGAATCATTAATTCATAGTTTAAATAGTTTTATAATTGGTATCATATCCTTGTCAATTATGTAGGCATAGCTAATTTGTATGCAAATTGTGAAAATTCAATTATTTGTGTAATCTATAAAATATTTTTTCAGATTTTGAATAAAATTTCAAAATTTTGGCCATTAAGTAACATACTAATTTTTTGTCAAATTTAAACAATTGTTCAAATTGATTAGAGTTATTAATTCAGAATGATAAAATAATTAAAACCAATAGAGAAAATTTAAGAACAGAAGAAATTTGTTTATCACTCAAATTTTGTAAAATTAATTTAGACCTTATATTTAGAATGATTGGATAAAATAAAACCACATGTTAATTGTGAATGAATCGGACTAGAGTGGAACAAAAATTTTTAGAGTTGCTATTGTCCATGATCGATATAGTTTGAATTAGAAGTGTTATTTTTCATAGAATTTTCCACAATTGATTTGAAAGTTCTTGTTAGAATTTTCTGGATAACAAAATGTACACAAATCTGTGCAAAATTCATGCTAGAAAGCATGAATTCGACCTGCTCAAAAGGACTCATTGCAAACCCATGGGCTTGAAAATCAAGCAAAAAAGGAGATGCAATTCTGATCGCACTATCTCACATGCTGGCTATGGCTCGTGAATGCCACGCATCATTGTGGCAGTGGCAAATAACGGTAAAAGTTGTGTTGATGTGCTTTACTCTATACGCACTGTTTTTTGGACATTTTTTTAGAATTTTCTAGAATTAAAAATAATTTAATTATTTTTCTATTTTATTTAACTGTTAATTTAAAATCATTTGGATCTAAAAACTTTAGTATATGATTTCTACACTGAAAGCTATAGTGTATATTTTTCTAAAATTTTTATATGTTGTAGTATAAATAAATAATTTTTGGCATGTTTTATGCTTAAAAATAAAATTTTGTAAAAATTATTAATTCACATTATGCCCTAAAATTTTATGTAATTGAGAGCTCATGATAGTAACATAACATTTTGTTAATATAACTATTGAAACAATTTAACTACATTAAAGGAGATTATTATAATAATATTTAATACCCTATCGGTATAATATTATTAATATAGTTTATTAGCAATAATGTGAATATAAGATTAAATATAATATTCTTAAAATCTTTAACATCCTATTAGAGCTAGGTTTTAGGAGTATGATATTTAATTCTTGTATTGTATCATAAGGTCTTAAATGTTTTATCAGTGTTAGGTCTTATAGTATAATACTGTAAATATATAATTGCATAACTAACGTTATGAGAAAACTAATATAAAGGCATGATTAAAATGATTACAAGTTTTAACCTATTGATAAAATTTTCCTCCAGCTTCCATGCCTATGTAATTGACTTTTGTTAAAACAATAAATGGGGATGAATTATGAGGACTAACTTGAGTCTCTAAAGCTTTATCTAGTGGTCACCAATCTTGATTTGGTGCTTAAGGAAGAAGAGCCCATTGTTGATGCGAATTCTACTACTGAACAAAGAGCCAAGCTTAAAAAATGGACAGACTCAAATAGAGTGTGCTTGATAGTGATAAAGTTCACAATAGACAAAACCATCAGGCAAAGTATTCCTTAATCAAAAAATGCTAAGGTTTTTCTTGAGTTTATTGTCAAGAAATACATCAAATTTGACAAAGTTGAAAAAAGTCAATACCTCTCACTTTATGATACGATGGTATATGATAGTGTTAGTAGAGTATGAGAGCACATGTTGACATTGGTTCATTATTATGACAAGTTAAAAAGTATGAAGATTGAATTGGGTAATAGCTATTTAATCTAGCAAGCATTAGAATCTTTACCAGCCATTTTGATGTTCTAAAAACGTCCTCCAGTACCCAAAAGGGTTAATGAACAATTAATGAATTAATTTCCATTATTAGTCAAGCAGAAGAAGACATGAAAAAGGCAAAAATGCATAATGTTAACTTTATTTCACATGCTTAACTCCAAAACAAGGAATAAAAGCACATCAGAAGGTTAATAAAAGGAACTCTGTATATGAAAGGAAGAAAGGTGAAAAGATGGGACAACACAACAAGCCCAAGAAGGCTCAATTCAAAGGAAACTATAGATGCTATGAGAAATATGAACACAAAAACATGGACTACTTCAAATATATGAAATGGGTTGAGAAGAAGAAGAAAGCTACCCTCTAGCTCTAGTCTACTTTGAATTAGACACTATTGATGTGTCATTTAATACTTAATGGTTAGATACTAGTGCCACTATTCATGTAATGAATTCCTTGCAAATGCTAAGAAATTCAAAGATACCAAGTGATGCAAAAATGATTGTTTAGCTTGGGAATGGCAAAAGAGTTCAAGTGGAGTATAGAGGCATTATTTCATTATGTTTATCTACTAGACATATATCACAACTTAAAAACATTGTTTATGCATCTTCCATGAGGAGGAACTTGATTTCTATGGTAGCTCTGCATAATAATGGCTATTTATGTCATTTTGTTAATGAAAATTTTAATTTGTCTTACAATTCGTGTGTGGTTGGAACTGGTGTATTGTGTGATGGATTATGCAAGATCAATTTGGATTCTAGTTTTGCTGACTCAATAATAAATACAATGATCAAAGAGAAAAAAAAGTCACACTAATAAGAAATCCTTAATGTTGTGGCATAGACGTCTATGACACATATCTAGAAAGAGGATGTAGAGACTCATAGAAGAAGAGGTCCTGCATGATCTTGATTTCTTAAACTTCAACACATATATAAATTTCATCAAGGAAAAAATTCTTGCTAGAGCTAGAAAGGGGAAGAGAAGTAGAAAACAAGATGCCCTGGAACTTATTCACATTAACATCAGTGGACCCATTACGCCTAATGCTATGGGTAGCTATAAATACCTCAACAACTTTATTGATGATTATTTTAGGTTTGGATGAATGGAACTACTCAGTGAAAAAATAGAATCACTAGATACCTTCAAGTCATTCAAGGTAGTAGTTGAGCTCAAACTAGAAAGAAAATCAAATGCTTCAACTCTAATAATGGTGGTGGATATTATGGAAGGTATGATGAGACTAGAAGAAATTCAAGTCCTTTTGTTAAGCACTTACAAGAATGTAGGATTGAAGCCAGCTACACCATGCCTAAGACACCAAAACAGAATGGTATTGCGAAAAGAAGAAACCAGATACTCATAGATATAGTAAGATACAAGTTAGCTCATTCATCATTACCAGAGTTCTTATGAGGTGATGTCTTGAAGACTGCTACATATATTTTAAATCAAGTTCCAAGCAAATCGATACCTAAAACTCCTTATTAGTTAATTTATAGAAGAAAGCTTAACTTAAGGCATTTTCATGTTTGGGGTTGTAAATCCAAGGTAAAATCATATATTCCTTTGATAAAGAAACTTGATTCAAAGACCATTTTTGGGTACTTCATTGGTTATTGTAGTGGGTTAAGAGATAACAAGTTTGACTATCTAACTTATTCAACCAGAGTGGTTGAATCTGACAAAGCCATTCTGAGGATGAGTTAGAAAGCAGGAGTTAGGTATTGCTCATCATGACCTTCAAAAAAGAAAGTGTTGTAATTCCACTTCTGCCATAACTTGATAAGTTATCTTCTATTGTCCCATAGGTTAACCCAATGCAACCAATGACAGATAATCTAGAGTCATAGGAAACAATTAATGAAACTCCCTTGAGAAAGTTTGATAGAGTCCGCAGATCGGTGATCTCTAATGATTATCTAGTTTACCTACTAGAGTATGAATTTGATGTTAATGATAATTCTGAACCCATTACATTTTTATAGGTTGTATCCGGTATCAATTCTACCAAGTGGGTTAGTGCAATAAATATTGAATTGGTATTAATGCACAAAAATCAAGGGTAGGATCTAGTTAAATTGCTTGCTATTTGTAAGCCGGTTGAGTATAAATGGGTCTTTAAGACCAATCGAGATGTCTGAGGTGAAATTAAAAGATACAAACCAAACTTGAAGCAAAAGGCTACATTCAGGAGGAAGGCATGGATAATAAAGAAACTTTCTCTTCAATATTAACTAAGAACTTATTCCAAACTGTTATGGCAATGGTAGCTCACTTTGACTTGGAGCTACATTAGATAAATGTCAAAATAACCTTCCTGAATAGTGACTTGATAGATAGAATATACATGAAACAGATAGATGGTTTCTAAGAGAAGGAAAAGAATGTATAAATTAAAAAAAAATTCCATATATGGCTTAAAACAGGTGTCTAGATGATGATATCTAAAGTTTGATGTGATAGTGACTTATCTTAGATTCAAGAAAAATAATGCAGGCCAGTACATCTATATGATAATAAGTGCGAGCAGTTTTGCAATCCTAGAACTATATGTTGACAACATTCTCCTCACAAGTAATGACCTAAACCTGTTGATTAAGACAAGGCAAATATTGTCGATGTATTTTGAAATGAAAGATCTTAGGAATGCCTGATTTGTTTTGGGCATAAAAATTGATGGTGACAGATCCTGAGGTGTGCTTAGTTTATCTCAACAATCATACATTGACAGAATACTGAAAAGATTCAACATGGTAATGTGTTCACAAGTTTCTACACCTATTCAAAAAGGTGAGATCTTCTCCAAGGCCTAGTGTCTTCAAAGTGATGAAGAAAAAGAAAATATGAAGAATGCCCCATATGTATCAATTATAAGTAGCCTAATGTATGCTCAGGTGTGTACATATCCTAATATTGATTTTATTATTGGTATGCTGGGGAGATACCTGAGTGATCCTATTCAAAGACATTGGAATACTGCTAAAAGAATAATGAGGTACTTACAAGATATAAAAAATTACATGCTGACTTATAAAAGATTGGGAGATCTCATGATTAAAGGCTACTTAGAGTTAAATTTTGTTGAATGTCCAAATGATCATAAATCTACATTTGGATATATATTTATGATGGAAGGAAGAGATGTATCATGGAAAAGAGTCAAGTAGTCGCTTACAACAATCTCCACTGTGGAAGTAGAATATGTCACATGTTATGAAGCTCCTCATGAAGTTATATGATTAAGGAATTTTATTGTTGATTTTAATATTGTTAAGAGCATTGTGAAGCCCTTAACCACTTATTGCAACAATGCTATTATTAAAATCTCTCTAAATAATAAAAGTTATGTCTATACAAAACATTTTGATTTTAAGTACCAGTTTGTAAGAAAGAATATATGCGAGCATATTACTTATATTAAGCATGTTTCCATGGATAAAATGTTTATAGATTTGCTAACCAAAGGCTTAGTAGTTGGAATGCATCATGATTATGTAATATAGGTTTAGCTAAGTTTTTTGATGTATTGGGTTAGTGAAAGTTTTGTATTTGATGTAATTACATTTGTTATTTATCTCAAGATATGTATCAATGAAATATTTATAATGATGTGTTCATGAAATTGTCATATATTTGTGCACATTATCTAGTTATGGCATATTATTAGAGACATTTAGACCCTATTTCACTACTATGCTAAGGACATTGATTCTTATTTGGCATCTCGGACGAATGCTAGGGCTATCATGTTGAAATTTACATATAATCATGCTTACTATTATGTAAATCTTGTTATGCATATCTTAATTGAAATTTTGGTCAGTGAGGTATAGGTATGTAATGTGTATGATGTTAATATCCCCATCAGATATAATGTTTTTGTGCTATTGGACACTTATGATTTCAATTTCGACCTATGGGTATAATACTGCCTTAACTTATTTGACATTTATTAAAGTGGCCATGATTTCTAAATTATAAGGTCCAAGCAGGAGATTGTTAGAATTATCTTTAATTTTAACTCCTTGTGGACCTAATAATTCATGAAATCTTATAGAATGTTCAAGTATGATAGCCCATTTAGTCATGATAAAAGGTTATGCTTTATTTGGTGACCCTTAAGCCCAAATTGAAGTTATGGGGTTTTCCTCTAATGGGTCAGATCTCTACCTAGTTCACATTTTTATTTTACAAGGTCCCTACTCCTATTACCTTAGACTAATGTAAACTCCTAATCACTCTACTGTTTATCTCTTAAAATTATCTATGACAGTTAGAGTAGTAAGGAAAAGTGATCTCGTTAATTTGATCTTATCATATGATATGTTCGTCTGCTGTTACACCTTGATCATCTTGAGTTTTGTGAACTAATCTACTTGTGGGATCGTGGATTAACTTGGAAATTTAGGTAACATACAATTCAGATTATAGAATATTACCAATTGTTAATAATTTTATATTATTCACATGACACATTATACCTGTTTTCATAGTTGATGAATCACCAATTTACAGTTTAAATAGTTTTACACATAATTCGTAAAAATTGAAGTTTTCTTTAAAAAAATTAAAATCAAGATATATAAGTATTCATAATTAAAAAAAAGATAAAAATTTATAATCTATGTATGAATTACAACGTTTCAAGTGCCATAAATTGTTAATGGTATTATCACAAGATTTTTAAATCTTTTTGCATAATAATAGATGTCCAAATAATATAAAGTTAATGGTCAAATTTGTCCTTAAAAGATACATGTTAAATTAGTTCGAAACTTTATATTGGCATCTATTGAGTTCAATTTCATTTAAATTGACATCAAATTAGTCCTGTCATTAGTACTTCTATTTGCTTTCCTATATTTCATATTTCAAATGATCAAATTCATCCCTAAAAGATAAGCATGATATCAAATTAGTCCTAAACTTTAAACTATCAATTGAGTCCTTTCGTTAGCAAGTTTGTATGGTAGTTATATCTAACAAAATTAATTCTGAGCTAGACAATTTCAAAAAAGAAAATACTAAATTAGAAAATTAATTCTTATTCTGTTTTAAAACCTTTTTAAACTTCTTGAATTTCCCAGACCTTTTCTTTTCATGGAAAGCTGGTGTGGCTATGAAACCACCAACCATAAGTCTCTTTCTAGGTGTCGTTTCCGCTAAATCCCAAGCCTTCCCCTATTCCACAGAGCTTCCATCATTGGATATGCCAATAAAACCCAAAGTCAACAACACAACTTAGATGCCAAATTCAACAACAGATCATGGGCAACTTTTTTCCCACCTTTGACTTCTTCTCCATTGATGGAGCCTTCTTTGCCATCGTTGATTTCTTCTTCTCGATAGCTTTCTTCCCAGCGAGCTTTTTCTTTGCCTTAGGTACCATTTGAAATTAAAATTTGGGGAATTTGGAAACAAGGTTTTGCAAGAATAAAGTTTTGTGAATTTGATTCTCAAATAAGGTTTTTTTTTCACAATTTTGAAATTTCATATGAGAAGAGTTTTGAAAATTTTAGTTTCCAAATCAACAAGTTCATATAGGACTATATAATTAAAAATAACTTTTCAATTAGGAAAGCAAATAGAAGTATTAACATCAGAACTAATTTGATGTCAATTTAAACGAAATTGAATTATTAGTATAAAGTTTACGACTAATTTGATGTCATGTGTATCTTTGAAAGATGAATTGGCCATAACCTCAAATAATATATTTGTAGATATATTTTTTCGAAAGAAAAAAGAAACATAATATTTAACATATGACACTAATAATCTAATACTAGATCAATTCAAGAGAAATAATTTAGTTTGAAATCTCATTTGGGATGTTAATATGATTTTTTAGCAGGGACTAATTATACAACATATAAATACTTATATGAGAAAATATTATGACTTAAAGCACCGGCCTCTCAGAGCCCCAATATGATTCCACCACTGCCTATGTACGTATGACCAAGCTTTTCACTAAGCATTCAAGACAATATATAATAATAAGTTCTCTACCAAATCATTTTTTGAAATATATTTGTACATTAAAAAATTATTTATACGTTGAAAAACTATATTTTGAGATGGAAATAATTCCGTGTAACTAACACGTGTTAAATTCTTTTCCTCTCAAACATCAAACAATTTTTTCGTATTTTGGAATTGTCCTTACACTCCTGGATTGAACAAAAGGAATAAACTGATCATATTCTTACTGTATGTGAGATTCTCCATATCTCCCTAATATATAGACGCTATATAAACATTTCAGCTTCACGTTTGTTATATGGCAAACACCATTGAAGAACAGTAGGGATCCAGAGGAGCAAGTAATTTTGTTTTTTTTTTTTTGGGGGGGGGGTATGGTAAGTTTGAACTCAAACCGATAGAATATGGATCCAATTTGGATAATATCCATTGAATAAAATATCCAATGGACTAGATGGGCCTTTCTGCCATCCCTACGTGAACAAGTGTCTATTTTGTTGAGGCTTGTTCATGACATTTTTCCTTTTTTTTTTTTTTTGTGCTAAAAGAACAAAAATTGTTAGCTTTTCAAAAAATTTATTTCAATTGAAGTTGAATTCCTCTTTTATGTAATTTTTCTTCAATACAAACATACTCTTGGTTCAAAGAAAAATTTATGAGCATTTTTTATCTTTGCATAAATCATATTTCATGAAAAATTAATTCATAATCTTAATCACGTGGTGAAATATTATAACTTCTCATTTTTTATAGCATTATAAATTTTTAGGTCCAACTTGCTTGTAAGTAGGATAAATGAAAGAGGGAGAAAACTTTTCCGCCTCTACAAGCCTGTGTTTAAGTTTCATTGTGTTAGCTCAAAAGTATTTGCCTTCTTGCTTCTTATTCCAGGCAGAAGGGCAGAAACATTCTTAATTTGATGGCCAAAAAAGAAAAAAAAAACACATACACACACACACACTTTGTGTTCAAATCACAAAAGACTTATGCTTGATCTGCCTAAATGGGACTCCATGCATATGGCACAGGTACGTAGTATATATATGAATGATATGAGTTCGACCGCTGGCATTTTTTTCATTTTATGCGTAGAAATCAAATTTAGTATATTGCACAGAAAAGACAAAAAATTAAATGCAATAACACAATCAACAAAATTAATTGGAAAAATGTAAAAAATCATTTCTAATGATTAAATTTTTCTTTCATCAACTTTGAAAACTGTCACATTCCAATTTAAAAAATGTCATCAGTGTAGAATGTCACTCGATGATAACTTTCTATAAGCCTTTTCAATGCTATGAAATTACTCAAACAATTAAAACAATAAGAACAAAAATCTATATTTTAAAATTTAAGAAAGACAAAACAGATTTTTTGTGAATTGAAAATGCTTTATACAAACTTTTCAAAGACATTTGACAAAAAAAAATGAACAGAATTTTCTCTATTTTTCAAACATTTCCAAGATTACACATCCTTCCAACAGCTTATAAAAACAATTCAGAAGTTTCCACACATCCGCCGGACACAAAAAAATTACAACATATTCAAAATTGACTCCACGTAAACATATGCAAACATCACAATTGCCAATTGATTATCCTAATTTTATGTCCTTAGATTCCGCTAGTGATCCTCACGATATCTAGCAATCTTAAAACTAAAACATTTTATTTCTAAAGAAAAACATAAGGAGTTTAATAAAACCTAGTAAGTAAATCACTTACTCTATGCATTGTCTATAATTAATGTACAATTGCACTAATAATACATTTCCCAATATATAAATATAATAAAACGCAATAATTCAAAATTTAACCAACATAGACTAATAGTTAGTTGGCTCACCTATACAATCTACCATTATCCACCAATAAGCTTAACATAACACTCACCCTTCTAAAAACTCTCCCAATTTATTTCTTACTTACTGTTGTACTAGATATTTCTTGCTTCATTTAACAATTTCAGTAAAACAAGGGGAAAAAACTAGTCATGAACTTATATTACCACAAGCTCATTGACTAAATGTGAAGTTACATTCATGATCAATCTACTAGTTTAGATATACATACTCATTACTCATTTGATATAGCAAAATAAGAAACTACCATTTGGTAAGTTCCAGTCAACAACAACTAGAACTCTAGGTAAGTACAAATAAATGAGAAAGTTATCACCATTGCAATTTCAAGCAATTAGCAAGGATAATTTGTGGTCATTGTTCCTTACAAGGACATTCCATGAATGATTTCAATTTAAACAATGAGGGGTACTTAACAAAATTCACATAGAAATCATGAAACATTCACTAGTTATCAACATAAAACTTCTTTAGTGAGTATATAAGAGGCATCATGTGCCCTTTTTAATCAATCTTTGTATTTATGGATCCAAGTTAGCATTCTTCAAGGAACTTACCAATAAAAGCACTTTCATGTTCACTTTCATTTTTCTTAATATCACCTTCTCTCTCCATCTATTATATTAATGGCCATTGATATTCAATTTTTTTTTCATTGTAGGTTTCTTGAAGGAACCTATCAAGGATCAATATTTCTCAATTCACCCACATTCAAACATATAGCGCCTCTCTAACAAGTAACCATTCAATTCACACACAATTCCATGATTCAAAGGCATTCTTGTTTACACAATTGCCATTTATTCACACATGTTCAAATGAATATTACAACACAACATGTAAGATTCAAAATGAAGTACATATAATATTCGCTCTTTATTTTGGACATGATTGCAATCAAGTAAATATTAAATAGCACTAACAATTTCTAATCGCTAGCAATTCTTATAAATTACATGTAAAACAACTTATCAAGGAATAGGGTGGAACACATAAAATTGATATAACTCAATTTACTAGCCCAATGGACCACACATGGTGCTAATCCACTTTATGTTGTGATTCTACAATATTCATTATTAGAATACTTAAGTTCCATACACAACAAGGAGTGAGCAAATCATCATTCTTAATACAATTAGGTCTTTTCACTTTCTCTAGCAAAATTCAAACCAAAAATCTCTTTGGCTCTCTAAAGCCTCACGGCTCAAATGGGGGCATCATGGAAAATCAAAGGCATTTAACACACCACTAACAACTCAAAAGCAAAATAGGAATTCCACAAATTCATTCTAGAGTGGCCTTAATACTAAGGCAACCAAACAATTTGAAATTTAGTCAATAGGACAATTTATGGTAATAGCTAGTCACTCCCAATTTTCCTTACATAACCTCTTAAGTTGCAAAAATCACACAACTTTCAATTCATGTATAAACCTAACAAATGAGCACTTAATCATTTCCAAGGGAGTCATCCCAATTGTTTCCAAATGTTGTTTAATATTCAAACAATTCACATAAGCTAATCTTTGCCAAAATCAAGCTACTCTCATAAATAAAAATTTTCAATACATAAATCATTCACATCTTGACGTTCACTCTCTTTCATAAAATTTCAATACTCAATTCTCCTCATCAAATAAAAGTTCTCATAGGCATCTCAGCACTTTTCTATGTTTTATCCCTGCTTAAGAAAAGCTATTCCCATAAGGAACATTGTCAATTTCTAGTACAATCCTTATTTTCTACATTTACACATAGCATACAAAATAAAATAAGCATAATCCCTCGCATACGTTCAATATAACATAAAATACCAACATGTCTAAGCACGATAAAATAACATATATTCAAAGTGGTAGCATGAGTGAGCAATTTACTTACCTTAGCTTATCTTTTTGGTGTTCAATTTTCCAAGAAATGGTCAAGTTGTCCACTTTTGAATAAAATCTAGAAATTCAAACAATCTTCACAAGAATTAAAATTCTATAATTCCTCCTTATTGAAACTAAATCTACTAAGTTAAGCTTAGGCTACCTTCAAAAAAAAAAATAATAATAAGAGCCCATAATTAGGGTTATATAAATGAAACTAGAAATTGATAAAATTTGCTCAATTTCTTCTCGCAATGCCTTTTTATTAACAATTAACCCTGTTGACATTTGAAAATATAATTCATACTTAGCAACCTAAGTTCATCAATTTTTATTACAATAAGTTATTAAATCAAATAAGAAATTTACAAATTTTACATTGAAGAATGAGATTGATTTTAATTTCACATAAACAAGATTAATGTTTCCTCTAAAATGTTGTTGAACCAAACAACAACCCAGAATTTTAATTCTTAAAATTACAACTCCAAGAACAACAAAATTAAATGGGGGAAAACTCCTAGCAATAGATAAAAAAGCAAGGATGTTTAGGCAAGTCAATTTACCTCAAGTGAAGTTGAAAAGAATCGACTGCAATAGCTAAGCTTCTTCTCTACAATAGCAACTTAGTTGGCTTTCTACAGCTAAACGACTCGGCCAGGATGCTGTTGACACTACTAGTTGCATCTCGTTGCACAACCGGCCCCAAACCTTCAAGTTGCAGAAGACAATGCATGAGCTAGGCTGGTTGGGATAATGTGACTGCAGTTGTCATTGATCCTGTGCTTCTCTGATGCAAAGCAATGCCAGTCGCAAGTTGTTAACCAGGCGAGCTTAGAACCACTGAGGTTGGTTGTGTTAGCTTGGACGAGGGTGATGGAGGAACAATGCTAGCTGACTGCCAGTGGTGAGCCAGACTGCAAAGGTTGACTGAAGCTCTCTCTCTCTCTCTCTCTCTCTTTTGAAGAGGAAATGTCAAAGAGGAGGAAGACAAATGAGCCTCAGCAATGTTAAGCAGAAAGAAAAAGGAATATTTTTAAGGGTACTCATCAAAACAACATAGTTTTGCATAAGTAAGTGGACAAATTTTTTAAGGTGTAAAATTTCCCTTTTTCTAAGACAAACTTGGACAAATATACCTCAAAGCTAGCTCCACCAAAAAAATATAATATGCACTTCTAGACTTTAAGATAAAATACAATATAGCAGTAGGTGTATTAATTAAAACTATAATAATACATATGCTTATAGTTTTGGCTTCTAGATTACAAAAGTTGTAACATTTTTTTTATACACATTAAGGACTAAAACAATTAATGTGAAGTAGCAAATATAATTGATAAATTACAGCAAATTCAGTTGAATAAAAACCATTTCAGTGACATCTAATAACACTTATACTGCAAATTCCTTCACTAGATGAGATAAACATTTATTCACTATTTAAAATAATTAATACTTTAAACCTTTTTTTTACAACTATAAAAATGAGAAATATATTTGTTAAACTTATTTTATTTTATTTATTTTTTGTCAAATGCCAGACAACTATGAATTCATCAAATAAACTTATATTAAAATGCCTTGAAATTTAGTTGGTAAATCTTATACTCATGATCATTCAATAAAGGGTATAACAAAAACTTAAATTTGAAACTTTAAATTATGTAAAATGTTGGAATTAATATCCATCATATTGTCCAATTAATTAATTATTTTATTTGATTACACGATTTTTTATACTTTTTAAACAAGTATAACAGTAACATTGGATTTTAATTTTAGTGGAAATAAAGCAATTTAAACCTTATGCTATTAATTTTAACAAAACTATTATGAAATTTAAAGGTGGTACAACGAATAGTTTTTCATAATTTGTTAGAACATACTTATGTAATTATCCCAAGCCTACATAAGATATATACCAATAGATTAGAGAATCATTTTATGAAACATTAATTTTTTTCCAATGAATAAGGTCAACCATTCATGACATACTTAGAATCTAATAATTTGGGTAAAATTGCATTTGAATTTAAGTATTAGCCACTAAGAAAATATTCCCCAACATTCCATAGGTTTGAACAATTTGAGATCCAATCATCATTCTTTATTGAGACCCTCCCATATACACCCACAAGTGTATACCTAATAGAGAAGCTAGATTTCAAGACACATTTATAAGTGTTCATCTATACAATTCAATATTGACAAGATATCATCATTCCATGGAATAGTTTTATTAACATAAAACTCATTCACTGTATTACATCATATAGGGATTAAATCTATACATTCAAGATGATCACAAAATACAGATACAATAAGAGTCTTAGTGAATAGATTTGCTAAATTATCCCTAGATGGTAATCTCTAAACAACAACTTCTTATTTTTTTAGTATATCTTTGATATAATGGCATTTTCCTTCAATGTGCTTTACCTTGGAATGACACTCAAGATCTTTCATGATAGCAATGGTAGATGTATTATCACAAAAAAATCATAACTGGTTGTTCCACACGTTGAACAATATAAAGGCATTTCAAAAATTTCTTGAGGTAGATAACTTCCCTTGTACCTAGATTTACAACTAAATATTTAGCCTCCATTATGGATTGGGCAACACAATCTTGCTTCATACTTTTCCAAGAAATAACACCACCTCCAAGCATAAACATAACCCTAATGTAAATTTTCTAGGATCTAAACATCCTTGATAATCAAAATCATAATAGCTAATTAACTTTAGGTTTTTTGCTTGATATGTCAAAGCAAATGATTTTGTTCATTTCATATACTGCAATACACACTTTACACCTTCTTAGTGGCTCCTCAGTAGATTAAACTAGAACATGCTGAGAATTTCAATAGTATATGCAAGATCTAGCCTAGTACAAATCAATAATGCATACATAAGAGTGTCAATAGCTGAAGCATATGGAAATATAGCTTTATCAAGTTCTTGTTCAAAGAGTTTGGACAATCAGCTTTACTCAATTTCTTTTTCCTATCATAAGGAATCTTCTTATCATAACAATAATCCACCTTAAATTAAAGTAAAAGATTATCAATATATCTTTCTTAAGATAAATTGAGTATTCTATGCTTTCGGTCCCTCAAGATCTTTCCCAAGAATATACAAAGCTTCACGAAGGTCTTTCATCTCAAATGTATTGAAGAGCCATTCTTTGATTTCAATAAGAATTGATTTATCATTCCTAGGTAACAAAATGTCATCTACATACAAAGTAAGAAAGACAATGTTAGCTCTTATTATTTTCACATGTACACAATAATCCTCAGAATTTTGAATGAAGCCATAAGCTTCAACTGTCTCATGAAATCTGATATTTTATTACCTTGGTACTTGCTTCAATCCGTATGTTGACTTTTCCAATTTGCAAACCTTACCTTCATTTCTAGGTTCAATGTAACTGAAAGGCTGCTCATATAATCTCTTCAGACAAACTGCCATTTAGAAATGCAATTTTCACATCCATTTGAAATAATTAAGTCCTAAAATGCTACTATGGGTAGAATTGCTCTAATGGACTGGATTCAGGCAACGGGAGAAAAGGTCTTATCAAAATCTACTCAATATTATTGAGTAAGCCCTTTGGCAATAAAAGAGGCCTTGAACCTCTCAAATTTCCCTTTAGAATTCCTTTTCCTAGTGAAAATCCACCTACACTTCACAAGTCTAATTCAAGTTTGTCCACTAATTTCTATACTTGATTTTTTTGCATAAAAGTAATCTCATATTTCATTGCTAATTTGTATTTGTCAGCATCAACATCATTAATTGCCTCATCATATGATTTAGGATATGATATATCCTCATTCAACCTAATTCTTTCAAAAGTGAATTTGGCTTCCTTTCCCTATCACTCTTTCTGGTAGCTTATGAATATTTCTTTCTTTTTTGACTAGCCAAATTAGGTTGACTCACAAGGTCAAAATCAATAAAAGATCCTTAAGCAAGGATTTTTCACGAAGAAATTCATTATAGTCAAATTTATTTTCAATGAAATTTACATGTCTACTTTCTACAATTACTTTGTCTTCTAGATCAAACAACCTATATTCTTTGGAATGTCCAGGATAAGCAACAAACAAACATCTTTTCATCTAACTTTTCAATTTATCTCTACTTGAATCAAGAATTAGAACATGAGCAACACAACCCCAAACTTTCATGAAATTCAACTTTGGTTTCTTCCTATACCAAAGTTCATAAGGAGTACTTTCAATAGACTTTGAAGGAATCCTATTCAAAATGTAGACAGCTGTCAAAAGTGCTTCTCCTTAAAAACTAGTAAATAGATTAATAATGGCTAATACTAACCTAATCATATCAAGTAAAGTTCTATTATGCCTTTTAACAACACCATGCTAAGCATATAAATAATACCATTTTTCTCACAAAATTTGGAGAATATTTAAGAGTGGTATTGACCCTCACGATCTGAATGAAAAGCTTTGATGCTCTTCCTAGTAATATTCTTGCTCCTTCCTTAAATTTCTTAAAAATCTCTAAAGTCTCACTCTTCTTATGAAGCAAAATTGCCTTTCTATGCCTCAATTAATCATCAATAAATGTGATAAAGTAAAAAATTTCCATTTTGAGTTAGCACACTCATAGGTCTATAAACATCAGAATGAATAATATCAAAGACATTTTTACTTCTTTCACCATTCATAGGAAATAGTAGTTTAGTCATTTTATCATATAAATAACTTTCACAAACAATAAAATCATTCACCTTAACAAAATCTAATAAGCCTTCCTTAATTACTTACTAATTCTATCTTTCCTAATATAACCAAGATGAAGATGCCAAAAATAACATTCATTTGAATGAAGATTAGAATAATTAATAACTTCACAAACCATATTTCTATTCAACTGAATTTGATACGATCAAGAATTTCTAAAACCTATCAAAATAATTTCATCATTCTTATACATGGCAAACTTTCTATTCCCAAAATAAAAAGTAAAACCTAATAACTTTAAACATGAGATAGACACAAGATTTCTTCTAGTTGACAAGGCAAAAAGACAATCCTTCAATTCAAATACTTTATTGTCATGCAGCTTTAATAGATAAGTGCCAACTCCTTCAATTTGTGCCTTGTCATTATTACTCGTGAAGATAAAAATTTTCCTATCCTCAGTTTGCTTGATTTTCTTGAATCTCTAAAAATCATTAGATACATGAATAGTAGAACCATAATCAGCCCATCAACCAAAAGGTTTAACATAAGAAATATAACATTCAAGAAGTGGTGACTCATTAGGTTTGGTAAGATCCTTATGATTTTGTTAATTTTTGAGTGTCCCACAATCTTTCTTGATATGTCCTAACTTATTGCAGAAAAAATAAATTCTTTGCTCAAACATCATATTTCCCTTCTAAGCCAAACTCTTTTTATTTTGAAATTAAGGATTCGTTCCTTTCTTCTTAAAGTTTTTATTACCCTTTGGCTTCAACTCCACATTGCTAGCAGAAAGATTCAACTTAACGACTTCCTTTGACTTTTTCAAGAACTTTCTATCCACTTGATGATCAATCTTATTAATCAAATGCTCAATGGACCAATCACATTCAACCAAAGTATAATAATCATTTATAAGCTTATAAGAGTCAAGCAAAGAATTCACAATAGTGGGGATAATGGTTGTCTCATCCATAGCCTTACCATGAATCACCAACTTATCAAACATAGCTACCATATCATTATCATGTTTCTCACATTAGCCCTTTCTTCACACTTAACTTTAGTGAATTTCTTCCACAAATTATTCACATAAGAATCAATTTTTTTTCCCATGCTTGATTTTCAACTTATCTAAGATCTCCTTCGTAGCCTCAATATTAAAATAAGTCATTCAAAGATCCTTATTAAGATCACTAAGAACATAAGGCTTGGATATATCATTAGCCACTTTCTAGCACTAAACTTTTTCAAATTTTCCGCATATTTAGGTATATCTTCCATAGAATCACTGGTTAGGACAAAGTAGGTGGTGCATCCACATAAATTAAATCCTTATATCCATAAAAGGATAACAACATGTCAACCTTTTGTTTCCAATCCACATAATTAGTACCATCTAAAACTTCTAATTTTAAAAAGCCAGCAAATACAGATCTTCCACTATGCATAAGCAAAGTAACACTTGATAGGCAATCACATAATATCAAATCAATTTACTTACCCAATGGGGATTTGTGAAATAAATTCACATTTATAATGCCAAAATACTCCCACTTACCCAATGGGGATTTATGAAAATATAAGGACAATACAACCAATAATATTAATACATTTAATTGCATTACCTAATGAGGATTTAGCAAAAATAATCACATACATCCATAAACTATCAACATTATTTCAATATTCGATCATCATATCCATAAAATGTAATGAATAATTCTAGCAAATATGAAAAATACTAGAGTATATAACAACCATAAATAAAAGAGTCCTAGGGAAATTGGCATAGGAGAAACCATCAATTTAAAATGGTAAGTAACAATCTCTAATAACAACATATCAGAATATGGTTCTATTACTTTCAAATCAAAAAGAAGAGATTCCCAAGTTGGTTTTCCAAAATGGTATATGCAAAATGATTAAGTATTTAAAAAAGACCTAGACCCAAAATGATTAAAAGATTATCGAAAACAAGATTCTTGAATATGAATGTTTATAGGTATGTGTTTGTAATGTGTCTATATAGTTATTAGGTCTTTTAGCTACTTGTTTGTTATTGCAATCACAACTAAAATATGTAAGCCTAATGGATTGCATGAACCTTTTAAAAAAAATATATTCAACATTGGAATAATCTTTATAATAAAAGATTAACATAAAATAAAGGTCCAATAACTTGTATTTGATGGAAATAATACAATTTAAATACTATCCTGACATGATAATAATCAAATAAAAATAAAAATCCACTGAGCCACCTCCTTATATATGATGATATGTATTCTTAGATATCCAATAAAACACCTCTAATATATGATTAGGTGTATATTTTCTAGAAGAGTACTTTTAAACAAAATATGTGATAATTCTTTTTAAGCCTTCTTAAAATAAAACTAGTGATCTAAAAGAATAATACTGGAATAATTACAAATGATTGGCTTGCACCATTCAATTAGATTGATTTTCTTGCAGAGTTATTTGTAGGACCTTTGGAGACTTTTATAGATGTGACTTAATCCAAAGTCTCTTCATCTCATAAGTAAGAATATCATTGACCACAATTTCCTACTACTAATAAACCATTTCATTAATCTATAAAATACATGTTCATTGTATAAGCCTTTCACTTGTAGTAAATATAAGGTTTTTATGCAATACAAAGAGACTTTATATTTTGAAAGTCAAATACATTAAATATTATTTTGAAACTATTATAAAAGCTATTAATTTTAACAACACTATTATGAAAGCAATTAATTCTAACAAATTTATCACTTCATTTTTTACATATAATTTCTTTTTTATATAATTAATAAAAATTAAAAGAGATACATAAAATTTAAGTAAATACATAAAAATAAGTTCAAATTTATACACAAAAAAATAATATGATAAACTAATGTTTTTATTATGAAATGAAATTTCATACAAGAAAAAAGTACAATGTAAAGACACTAAAGAGAAATAACATATAGAGAAGAAAGATATTTCTTATTCAATTGCTTCATAGAAGCTTTTATTTATAGGCATACAATCATAAAGATAGATAACCTAAAAGCCAAGAAGAATAAATGAGATTCAATGGTCTTGAAGGAGATTC
>JANHAO010004208.1:0-24615 GCA_026873985.1 Saraca asoca
TAGTTTAAAAGAAAACATAATATCATATCATAAAAGTCATTTTATGTGAAATGGGATTATCAAGAGAGCAGGATTATCTACTCACATAAAACTCAAAACTGACCACTGAAAGAAAATTCCCCACGACCTCACAATCAGAGTATCAACGTCCTCAATACGTTTCCAAAGAGGTTTCAGAAACAATCTAACAACAAAAAGTCATTTTCAGGAATTTCACATATAAAGGCTTCTATACAAAGAACTTGATATCTTAATACATGATTATTATGAAATAAATCTTTCATTCTATGATTATTCATTAGGGTCTAAAGTATTAGTATGCAGCTCGGTTGGAGCTGAGATGCTACCGGTGAGCCTGTGGAAGCTGTTAAATAAACTATACTATTTTAGAGCTTTTAACATAATATCTTGAAAAATCAACTGTAAAGTTACTATAAAATAAATTTGATGATTTAGGAATGCTCACCAGGTCCGAAAGTGTCAACCCTCAGCTCGCCGTCGACACTCCAGCCGGTGGCGACCCAGAAACAGAGGCTGACCGAACCAGCCAAAAGGAGAAGGAAAGCATGCTGTCATCGAGCCACACCATGAGAAAGGGCTGTCGGAAAAGAGGGAGAAGAGCTAAAGTGACCAGTCCAAAAAGAAGGAGCTCGCCGGCGACAGAAAGCTTGAACGGTGTCGAGTTACCGCACCAAAGAAATTTTAGCAACAGCCCAAGAACCGTCCGATGGCGCGAGACAGAAGAGAAGTCGAGGAAGAAGGAGAGCTACTGGGAAATGCCAAAAATCGATCGGAGATGAGAGGAAGAAATGAAGAAGGGAGGAGGAGCCAAGAGAGAAGAAGAGAGTGTCGATGGAAGGGAGAGGAAGCTCCGGCATTTCTCAAAAAATCGGGAGGAGGAGGTCGAAAATATCAGCCCCCATGGTGACTTGGTACCGGCTTGGCCGGTTTTGGCCTTTTTTTTTCACTTTGGCCCTAAAACTTTGGCATAATTTGAAATCTGCCCCATCCAAAAACAAGACTTTTCAATTTGGTCCTTGCTGCAACTTTCATTTAAGCCCTTTTCATTTCCAAGTTTTATTTTAAATTTTCCTTTTTATTTTTCTAATTTTCCAGGTGTTACAACTAATTTGCAAACCATATAGTTAGTTCAAGATAATTTATTATAATACATGATCTAAATATATAACTAAGACAAATTATTACAATAATATGCATTATCTATATTATATATTTATTAACCATAACATAGTATGTCTATAGATACACTACAAGAAAAATTGTATTTAGTGACGGTTATAGCTAATGTACTTCATGGCGATTTTCGGAACCGCAGTAGATTCATGGATCGGGAAGTCTTTAGTGGTGGTTTTTTCTATATTTAGTGGCGGTTTTTAAAACCGCTAGAAAAGTAAAAATAGAGGTAATTTATTGATAATTCACGGTGGTTCTTCATATTTCTTTTTGAAAAAAATTAATTTTTTGCGACGATTTTAGTTGTATTTAGCGGTGGTTTTCTAGAAAGTTCAAAAAAAATTGCTCTTTGCAGCAGTTTTCTTTGCATTTAGCGGTAGTTATAGATAATTTTTTTAAAAAAAATTATGTTTTTTTTGCAATTGTTTTTATTGTTTTTAACTGCCGTTTTCCAAATTTTTTTTTAAAAAAATTATTTTTTGCAACAGTTTTCCTTGTTTTTAGCAGCGATTTTCTAGAAATTTTTTAAAATTTATTTTTCACAGTGATATTCCCAAAATTTTTTTAAAAAAATTCTTATTTTTTGTAGCAGTTTTTATTGCTTTTAGCGGTGATTTTTCAAAAAAAAATTAAATTATTTTTAGCACACATATTATTGCTTTTAATAGTTTGCAAATTAAGACTTGGCACTTTAACAGTTTGCCATAGCACAGATATTATAGAGTCAAGTATGAGTCTCTTTCTATATGTCAATTGGTAAATCACAATTACATAAAACATGATTACAAGAATTGTACGATGTGATAGCAAAAAAATATGAATCAGAGGACACCATTAATTGATTTAAAATTTTCATTTCATAAAATCATTACAACATCAATTTTCTAGCATTACCATTACAATTATTCTGATGAATAGAACATATTAAACCATTACAAATTCATAGAGTGCCAACCTAATTTAACAACATCAACACAAACCCCATATATATATATATATATAAAATCAGCCTTATAAATTTCATCTGATGCATGAAGTTGCCAAAAAAAAAATTAGAGTGAAAGAAGTATAAGAAAGAAAGAAAAAAAAGAGATATGAATAGGGATTATTTTATCTCTTGCACATTAGATTTAGTAATTCTTTTATTTTAATTAGAATCTTTTATAAGTGTGATATGATTCATTTTGATCTAAACAAGTTTCTTAAACTGATTAAGTTAAGATAGAAATAAATCATTTGAAATGAGCTTAAAACAAAAGTATTCTAACAAAGTTTTCAAAGATACATTCACAAGTGAAAGTTTTATAAAAACTATTTTTCATTGTGTGAATCAATTCATATAGAAAATTTTATGAATCGATTAGGTAATCGATTCATGAAGAATTGTTTTCAAAATCGTTTTCACCAAAGATTAAAAAAATCTTTGAATCAATTAGGTAATCAATTCATAACTTTTTACTTGAGAGTATGAATCAATTCATACATCGATTCAGCCATGAAGTTCTTGACGATATTCATAGCTGAATCAATTCATAAGTTGGTAACCACTCTGAATTGATTCACAATCGAAAAGTTCGTTATTTTTTAAATGTTAGTTGCCACACTATAAATAGACCCAAGCCTCATTTCAAACATAACTTTCACATACTTTTCATTTCTTCAAGTGTGAAAAATAGAGAGATAATAGAGCTAAAGCTGATCTATCACTACTTCATCTTGTTTCTTCAAATTAAGTCAATCTTGGATCAAATTGAAGAGAATCACACATAAGATTATTGAGATTTTCATCTCAATACAAGTATTGTATTTCTAACTTGTAATCTTGTTTTTTGTTTTTAAATTTCTAGGTTGATAGAAATATTAGAAATCTGAGATACAAAAGGAGAGGTTGATCTTCCCTTTATGTCTTCTTTAATTATGAGATTGATTATAAGTAGTTGAAGGTGTAGAGAATTCTTGTAGTATCTTCTAGAATTATGAGGTTAATCATAGCTTGTAGGAGGTAAAAGAATTTTTGTATCTAAATTGGTTGGCAAGAGCCCGGTTAAGTCTTGTGTGCAAACTATTTTGCAAGAGCCCAGTTAAGTCTTATATTTAAGAATAAAAGGTGACCATCCAGTTGATGATTCAGTCCAGTGGATGTACACTTCAAGTATGAGTTTGTTTGAAGTGGAACCACTTTAAAAATTTGGTGTTCTTTATTTTTACAGCATTTACTTTTCTGCACTTATTTTGTTTAATAATATGTTCTGCATTTTGAATAAAACTATTCTCTAAATCAGTGAGTGAAATCATTTTATTGCTTACAAATATATCAACTTTGATTAATCTTTTAATGAATTCCACTACAAATCTATTTAGAATCCAAATTAAAGATTAACTAACGTTCTAGTATTTTCTGTAAAAAGGAACCAATAATTGGTACTAAAGCTTTGGCTCTTGATACTTTTTTATTTTCAAGAGGATTATGGATTCTAGGTTTTTTCTTTTCCTTGAATGTCCACTTTTAAATAAATCCCCTGGCTTTTGATGGACATCATTATACTTATTGGAAGCAAAAAAATCAAAGATTTTATTGAAGCCACTGATGTAGACATGTAGGATATTGTTGAGGATGGATATGATCCACCAAAAACTTTAATTAATGGGATTGCTCAGCCAAAACCTAAATCTCTTTGGACTGAGGAGGAAAGGAAAAGACATCTCTTAGCCTTTAAAGTTAAGTGGATCATTTCTAATTCTCTTTCTCTAAATGACTATGAGAGAATATCCAATTGTGTCACAATGAAACAAATATCGGATACATTCGAAGTAGCTCACAATGGCACAACACAAGTTAAAGCTTCTAAGGTTCATGTATTAATTTCTCAATATGAGATGTTTAAAATGGAAGAAGGAGAATCCATTAAGGCCTTATTCAAAGATCTACTGATGTTATTCAAATATTTACTACTATTACTAGCCATCTTATGCTTCTTGGTAGAACTTTTGACAATGTAGATCTAGTGCACAAAATATAAGGTCATTAACAGAGGAATGACAACCTAAAGTGATAGCCATCAAAGAATCACTTAAAATGGGAATGCCTACTATTCAAGAGCTCTATGGAAACTTGTAAGAACATGAGCTTGAGTTAAAAAGATACAAAAAGAATGGTGATGATAAAAAGAGGAGAATCTTGGCACTAAAAGTTGCAAATACATTTGATGATGAAGATGTAGATGAAAAAGATTAATTGGCCTATTAAGCAAAAAACTATAGAAACTGCTTAAAGAAAAGACAAATAAAGAAAAAAAGCCAAAACTACTCCACAAAGAAGAAATCAAAATAAGAATGATCAAGAAAATTCTTCTATGACTAATCCAACTTGTTTCGAATGTAGAAAGCTCGAACATATCAAATTGGACTGCCCTGTATATCTAAAGAAATAGATTGAAAATGAAAGGAAGAAGAGGAAGTCATCCCTCAAGAAAGGCAACTTAGCTATCTTGAGAAATGATGAAGTGGATTAAAAAAAAAAGGAAGAAGCACTGATCTGCCTCATGGCACAAGAAAATGAAGACCATAAGGTATTTGAATCTTTTTTTTTCCATTCTAACGATGATAATATTGATGATGAGACTGATGACTTATATGAAGAACTTTATGATGCATTAATAGAAGTTATGACAGAGTTAAAGCATGCAAAAATAGTAAAAGA
The DNA here is from genome assembly GCA_026873985.1 of Saraca asoca. Classification (NCBI taxonomy): domain Eukaryota; kingdom Viridiplantae; phylum Streptophyta; class Magnoliopsida; order Fabales; family Fabaceae; genus Saraca; species Saraca asoca. Next base: position 4,895 of record JANHAO010004208.1, read on the forward strand.
AAGCTTGCTTGAAAAAATTAAGCAGGTTGAAAAAGAACACAATGACTTAAATGTCTTAGTTGAAAAATTATTGAGTGAAAGTAAACTCTATGACCAATGTGCAACCTATAGATCTAAAATAAATAGCTTGACCAAAGCTTTCCAAGGCTTTATTGATTGTAAGATGAGACTTAACAACATGTTAAAGAATCAAAAAGTTTTTCAAAATAAGAAAGGATTAAGCTATCAACAGTAAAAGACAAAAAGAAACTTTGGTTACATAACTTGCTTCTATAGTAATCAAAGAGGACATCAAATTAGATATTGTCCATATAGAAATGGTTCTTATGTTTTAAAGCCAAATGAGAAATTAATTTGGTTACCTAAAGCATCTACCTTTAAAGAAAATCTTGCTATGTTTACTAATAGATATGGACCTAAGATCCATTGGGTACAGCAAGGCAAGTCTGATTTCTATTTTATAGGTTAGTGGGAGACAAAGAAACAACTTATGATTCATGAATAGTGGTTGCTCTTGCCACATAATCATGAATATTAAACCCCCAATCTTAAGTATATTTTGATACTTTCATCTTTTATGCTTGATTATATTTTACAATACAAATTCTAACTTAGGCATCAGAAAATTCCCTAAGTTTGTTTTATAGGTATTTGAACTAGAAATTGAGCTTTTAATAGTGTTGAATTGATCATGAAATGGTAAATGTATCATTTGTTAATCAATTTGAAACAAAATTACATGAAAACTGTGTTCAGGACTCTCTAAATCAATTCACACATTGATTTTGAATTTTTTCAAGACTTTTTAGAGTTTATGAATCGATTCACATCTCAAAAATTTACACTATGAATCAATTCTCTAATTGATTCACAAAAGTTTTAATCTTTCAGGAAGTGTTAAAAATTCTTGAAAATTTTAATAAACCTGTATAAATCGATTCCTAAATTGATTCACATAAGAATCCTGTTGAATAAACTTATAATCGAATCAATTCACTCTTAAATATTTGCTCTATGAATTGATTCATGAATCGATTCAAAGCACAATTCTATATATACCTAAATCAATTTTAACGTCATTTCACAGTTACACATTCTATCTAACATGAAAACTTTCTCACTCACTACCTCTAAGCCTTCTTAACACAAATTACTTACACAAAAACATTGAATTCATCAAATTTAATATTTCTATCTGAATAATTTCATCAAAACATCTTTAAATTATCAGATCCCAAATCTAAGCCCAAAACCCTAGCTTTCAAAAATCTCAGCAAAATGTTAAAGAGAATCAAACTTCCAACCAAAAGAAAGGAAAAATCAGTAGCACAAACATCCAATCCAATAAAAGAGGAGTCATATTTTCAATCACCAAGTGAGTATGTTTCCTATTTACAACTAGCCAATAAGAAGGTAGAACCACTTAGGTGTTTTAGTGAGAAATTGTTAGAGACTACTCACTTACCAAGATTGTTAGCCAAATATAGACTAGAAAAATTTTTTACATGAAAAGGAAATACATATCTTAAGCTAGTTAGGATGTTCTATGCAAATTTAATTGTAGTTGATGATAAGCTATCTTGTTATGTGATACATAAACACATACTAATAGATTCAAAAATTTTAGTAAATGAATTTGGCATGTATGCATCACCACCTATGCTTACTGTAAGGTCTTTTCCTGATTATAGCAAAAAATCAGCCATTAAGATGCTTTTTTTCTTATTCTATCCCTTGGGATGGAAGTGAAAAATTGCTCATTACTAGCCTATCCCCTGAAGAAAGGATCATACACTATGCTTTATATAAGGTGATTCTTTTAAGGGTCACCACTTTTACACAGATTGTGGAGAATGAATTATTTTTGATGTGGGTGATAAAAAATTAACTTGTTTTTAATATGCCTTATTTTATATAAAAAAAATTCTGGTTGATTGTTTTAGAAGGATAGATATTGGATTCCTCCCTTATGGTATAATCCTAACCCTCTTGTTTACCAAATTCAAATTGAAACTTTCTAATGAACATATGTTTTTACCAAAAGATTCTACTTCTATGATCAGTGCATCACATCTACACAAGATGCAACTAAAACAAAATGAACAAGAAAATTGGATAAGAAAACAATTACAAATTCCTTGAAACACTAGAGGAGCTACAAGTTTAGGAGGAGCTGGACTTTCCATTGAAACTGAAAATAGAATTATTGAGGAAATGAGAAAATTGCACACACATATGTTAGACCGCCTAGATAGTCATCAAACTTTACTTGAGTTAATGGATGATCGTCTTACACATATGGAAACTGAAAATTAGATTCACTTTTCCTGGTTCAATGATCGATTTAACTCCATTGAAACTCAACTACATGAGATATCATAGTAGATGCAACAACATGATGAGGAGGTTGAATTGCAAAGAATGGATGATCAAGGCCCTTCACATGTTTGAGTATGTTGTAACTGATGGCTTTTTTTTATCCCGTAGTCCCATTTCCCTTATATTATGTATTATGTTGTTTTGGATTGTATTTTGCTTTTATGATTCTGATATTGTATATTTTGAGATTTTTGGATTGTATTTTAATTGGATTCTGGAATTTTAATCACATATTCTAATGTTTAAAATATAGATTCTATATTACTCTAGATTTTATAATATAATCTGATGTTTAAATAATTCATTCTGAATACATTATGATTTTTGGTGCTTCAATTTTTATTGATGCGTTATTGCTTTTTGATGTGCCAAAAGGGAGAGAATAAAGAGATTTTAGATAAGATTTTAGTTAGTTTTTATACTCAATTCAAAAGGGGGAGTATAATATATAAATAAAGTAAGTAAGAGCAGGGGAGTAAATAAGAAATATGAGTATGATATATGAATAAGATGAGTAAAAGTCAATTTAAAAGGGGGAGTAATCAATTTTATCAAAATGAGATTTTAAATTTTGAAAAATTTCATTTTAGATTTTAAAAAATTTTGATAGATTTTAGTTTTTTTTAAAAAAAACTTTGATTCTTATTTAAAATTATTTGTCACCATCGAAAAGGGGGAGATTGTTAGCCTTGTTAGGGAGATTACTTTGTTATCATATCTTTGTTTAGTTTCAATATTGAAAAATAATTTTAATCAATATCATATTATATTAATGTGCTTAATGTTTGTTGATTGATTGCAGGATCAAAGTATGCAATTCAAGAGATCCACATTAGATTTAGTAATTCTTTTATTTTAATTAGGATTTTTGTAAGTGTGATCTTATTCATTTTAATCCAAACAACTTTCTTAGATTGGTTAAGTTGAGATAGAAATAAATAATTTGAAATGAACTCAAAACAAAAGTATTCTAACAAAGTCTTAAAAGATTTCCATTGTTGATCTGTTTAGAATCCAAATTAAAGATCAACTAAGGATCCAATATTTTTTTTGTAAAAAGGGACCAACAAAGACAAGTCCGTTCATCGACTTCACTAGTTTGAAAAGAGATCCTTTTGATGGACTTGTTAAGTATGTGATTTCTCTCCAAATCTTGAATGACTTCCAGATTTCACCATTTAGGAACGACATATACCATTTTTACATCCAGTTGGATCCACTTTAGATCGTCTAATGCTGCATTAATCAAATATGCTTGCTCAAATTCAACCATGATCTTTCAAAATGGATGAAATTTCGAAAGGTGATATTCTCAAAAGAATACTCCCCAAAGTTAGAGGACGATGATGAGTCAGAGTTGGACAACAAATCAACAAGATAAAGTCAGACTTTAGCATAAATAGGTTAGGTCTGTTTCAAAATTTTCTAGCCCAAGCCTAGTTTGTGATATGTCATAGGCTAAATTTTTTGCCTAACCTAGCCTACTTGTAAAGTTTTAAATGCATGACCTAACTTGTTGGCCTATTTATGTCTAACTAATACAATTTAAATAAGTTATATGAAAAATACAAATAATTCCCTTTAATCTTGGGTTGTTTGGATTTTTCCTCAAATTTTAAAAACTTGAAATTAAAGTCTTAAATTATACAAAATTTTGAAATTAACATCCACCGTCCATTTAATTAATTTTTTTATTTAATTACATGTTTTCTTTTGAACATTTTAAAAAAGAATCATAATATTATTATATGTTAGTTTATTATATCATTTTTTAAACATAATTTAAGACTCTTTTTCATGTATTTAATTAAAATTTTATATATCTAATTTAATTTTCATAAATTATATAACATAGAAATTATGCATGAAAAAATGACATAATAAACTAAAATCTAATGATAATATGATACTTGTTGAAGAAGTTTATAAAAAAATTATATAATTGAGTCAAATGATTAATTAAATAGATACTAAGTGTTAACACTAAGATTTTATATAATTTTTTAGCAAAACCCAATCACCCCAAAGTTAAAAGAGGGTTTCTTGCATTTTCCCCTAAATTATACATGAGTTTGTAAGCCTAGATGTAATAGGTTGTAGACTAACCTCTTAGTCCAAGAAAAAAATTAGTAATAAATTTGATGAATAAATAGTGTATTGGATGCAATTTTATCTCTAATTTCACCAAACAAAATTAAGAGTATTATATTAGAGCAACATATTAAGGTTAAAATTGTAATAGGCTAGCGTAAAAATCTAACAAGCCAAGCCTAAAGTTAAATAGGTTAGACATGTTTATTAAATATACCAATGTATTAATTTAAGCATGATTTATTTAATTAAATTAACAAGTTAAACCAGACCTTCAATAAGATTGACCACAAGCTACTTGCAAACGGTCTAATTTATTTTCACCCATAATATCAAGTTGATGTAACCTTTCTCATTTATCTTACCCCTCAATATTTATAATAAATATACATTACATGTCATATTTTTCATTTTTATTTTCATGTTCTTTCGTATAAAAAATCAGAAAAATAATTTGATGTCTCTTGACACTTAATAAAATTATCCAAACCTTCCCTTTAGTTTCAAAACCTACTCAAACCCTCTTGAAACATAAAAAAAAAATGCTACACTTAAATTCAAATTTAAAGTTTTCATTAAGAAATGATGAGAAAAGATAATTATATAGTTCAGATGTACCAATATGATATGTTATAAGTATTTTCTTATTAGAGATATGTTTTCATTGAGCTTAATTAAATGGATAAAATCACTATTACAAAATGCAAAAATAATGTCATTAAATAGACGTTGTATGAGAGGTAAATTGAGATATATATATATATATATATATATATAAGTGTGGTGGGAGGTTTTTATAAAATGAGAAAAATTATGTTGATTTCTATTAAACAACTAATGTCTAATCTTAATATCACATTTGATGTTAGTTTAAGTCAAGGAACCAACGTACTTTTGCAATTATTTAATTTATATCATTTAGGTTGAAAGCATTTTTAAAATTTATGGTACCTCAACTGTCAAAAAATTACAGTCAAATAATTTTTTATTAATTTATTAATTGAATTAATGAAAATTATTTATGTACAATTAATTTACTAATATGATAATATTATAATTAATTTTCCATTTTCCTAGATTATGGAATTGTAAAATCCTCTAATGACCATTAATTTTTTCTATTTTACCAAGACAACAAGAATAGTCAAAATAATTTAAAATAAATTCAATGCATTTATATTCTATTATATAAAGAGATGTAGATTAGACATCAATTTTTTTTATGAACCAACATAGATGGACAAAATAATTCCAAAAAAAAATGCAAGGTATATGAAGAGTCATAGATTAGACATTAATTTTTAATTAGGAACTGACATAAATATATGATATTACATATAAGTTCCAGTATAAATAAACAATGTTAAGTCTTAACTCTCATTAATCTACATGTTACTTATTTGGGAAGATGAGTTTAAAAAGTGGGGCACAGGAATTCCATTCCACAACTTAAACATATTTGGATCAATTGTTAAGTTATGTAATAGAATTCTTGAGTCTCACTTTTCAAACTCTTTTTCCTAAGTACGTAGCATGTTAATGGGAGCAATAATTATAGTTATTGTTACTTAATATCATTCTACTTAAGCTTGTTCTGAAGGTTTATAGTTTATTTTTCCCTTTTTTCCTTGTTTTATTAGTTTGTGTATAAATGATTAACCTTTGTTTCCTTTTTCCCTTTAAATAGGGCATATGCATTGATCCTTTAAACAAAAGGACAATGGGTGCACCTGATGTATCTATGTTATCTTATAGACTGCCTTTGATGTATGTGTTGTATTTTGTTAATACAAGAAATCCTAGAGGCTTCAACAATTTAATGTTGGTTTGTTGTAAGCAACTTAGAATTTTGATTCAACAATAATGTTTTTGTTTGCAAGTTGTTTTGTTGTATACTTTTCTAGCAGCAGCAACTTCTAGATCTCAACTTTTCATTCAACATTTTCCTTTTATCTTGTCTTAATGCTCTTTCTTATGTTTTTATAAAAATGTAACTTGGTGTATGTTTTTGTCCCTATTTTCTTTCTGATGTTTCTATAAAATGTAATTTGGAGCAAGTTTCTATAATTTAGTAAAAAAAAAAATTAATAGAAGCAATGTCAATTTTTTAACATAAACTGATGTCTTTAACACAACGTGAAGAATTGTAGCGAACAGGCTTTTGATGTTTTGCAATACTTTGGAGATAACAGCCCTTACATTCAAGCTGAAATTGATCAAATTCAAGATCAATGGGCTGGATTTTTTCTACCATATTTTGATAAAAACTAATAGGAAAGTTATAATGTATTGTCTATTTTGCAGTACTTTGGATATATTGATTGATTATAATGTATATTTATTTTGCTATACTATAATCTTGCATTGTAAAGTTATAATGAATTAGTCTTTTTGAAAAAAAAATAGTTAAAAGAAAGTCGATTTTTCAATAAAAACCAATGTTGTTAATGATTTATACATTGGTTGCAATATAATAACCGACATCTAAAATGAAAATTATAACAATATTAAATGCCGGTTTTTTTCTTTTTTAAAAGACTAGTTTAGAAAAATAACATCGATCTTTTAGAGAAAACCAACATCTGAAGTAGAGAAACAACGTTGATTTTTTAAGGAAAACCACCATTTAAAGTTTCCACACATTTTAACTAGATGTTATATTAGAGATCTTTTTTTTTTCAAAAAAAAATACTAATTAAGAGAAATGATGTCAGATTATTAACAAAAACCAACGTCTATAGTTACATACATTTTAAATAGAGTTATATATTATAGATTAATATATTGGAGATCTCTGCTTTATTAAAAATCGAATTATTTTGCCTAATTTTATTTATGAATAAAATTTATGCTCTAACCATTAATTTTTTTTATTTCCAATCAAATAATTCTATTTTTCTAAGACTACAAAATATTTCAAGAATTTAATATTAAATTGGACAAAATAAATCAAGAATTTAAGCATTATTTAATGGACAAAAATATTTCAGAAAATAATTAGCCTTTGAATATTTTATTTATGAAAATTATAATATATTATCTATGAAGACAAAATGGATAAAAATAATTCAAAATAAATGAGATGTGGTTGTGGAAATATTCATGTGTAAATGAAAATTAAGACGTCGGTTTTAACTAAATGACCGATGTTGAACGCCTTCTATTTATATAGAAGTTTTCACACATCTGATTGTTACTCTTGCTCTCTTTCAGGTTTGATATCGCAACTCTCTTCCCTTCTATCTCTGGTGATTTGAAGGCATTCTCACTCTTACACACTCTCTTTTAGTGGTTTGGACTAATCTTCTTTGTCTCATTCTCTCTCTGTTTCTAGATAATAGTTACTTTTCTTTTTGAATATTATTATAATTAGAATATAGAAATATCCTAATATATTTTTAGTATAGGACATAGCTAAATTGTTTTCTAACATGTTTAAGATTGTAAATTTGTAATAGAAGTCCAACGTTGCCTTGTTTTTTTTTTTTAATTTTGTTCAATTTTGGATAGTCATGGATCGTGGATGGTTGTCTGCCGATTGTTTAAGTGAATAATATGCAAAATGGGGTTAAGGAGTTTATTAAATTTGCTATTAATCAACGTACTATAAATAGTAATGAGCTAATTAGGTGTCCTTATGTGAGATGTTGTTGTGTTAAGAGAACAAAAGTAGAGGAAGTAAAAGATCATTTATTTATTTATAGCATTGATAAAAGGTATACACAATGGATATGGCATGGTGAAAGTGAATTATCTAGTATGTCTAGTAGTTATCAAGATAACGGATGGTACCAAAACAATGAAATTGATGTGGGTTTGCATGATCGATTGGAAGATATAATGCATGATATTGTTAAAGATAATTTTATTGAGTGGCCACATATCCTTGAAAGCTTATTAAGTGATGCAGAAAGGCCTTTGGATCCTACTTGCACTAAATTTATACGATTATCAGCTATGTTGAGATTATTCAACTTGAAAGCAAAGAATGGGTGGAATGACAAGAATTTCATGGTGTTACTTGAAGTGTTTAAAGATATACTTTTGGAAGGTAATGAACTTTTGGTTTATACTTACGAGACTAAGAAAATCTTGTGCTTGATGGGTATGGAGTATAAGAAGATATATGCTTGCCCTAATAATTGTATATTGCACCAAAAGAAAGACAAAAGTTTACATAAGTGTCCAAAATGTGGGGCATCACATTACAAATTGAAAAAGAATGATGTCATAAAAAATAAAAAGGTTCAGTCAATGCATGTTTCTAGTTCCAAAGATAAAAATCATATATATACAAATATGTTATATTATGGGATCATTGAAAATATATGGGAGCTTGACTATATCAAATTCAAGGTGCTTGTGTTTCAATGTAAATGGGTTAAGAACAACAATAGCATTCGAGTTGATGAGTTAGGGTTGATATTAGTAGATCTCAATAGGGAGGATCATAAGGAGGAAACCATTCATAATGGCATCCCAAGTGAAACAAGTTTTTTATATTATAGTCTTGGCTAATAAGAAGTGGTTTGTAGTTCTTCAAAAGAAGAGATAGATTGTTGGTGATGGGGATGAAGAAGAGAAAGTAATGATATTGAGGAGACTCCTCCTTTCTCTTCAGAACTATCTCTGGTGAATGATGAAGGCAAATTGGAGGAGTTTTATATGCAAGGTAATCATGGTGAAAGGATACGAGTTGAAGATCGTCTTAGAGAAAAAAATTAGAAAAATTGAAAGTAATTGATTGTGTTTATTGGCAACTACATAATTTTTAGTTTATATGCTTATACTTGATATATTATGTGTTTATTGTATATAGGCAACTAACTATATAATTTTTAGTTTAAATGCTTATACTTGATTATGTAACTAAAATTAAGATAGTTTGATAATAAAATTGTTTGATTTTAGTGGAGTAGAAACTGCTTCAGAAAGGAATTCAATAATATAGTATAATATACAATTCAAATAGTTCTTGAATGGTTTGCTTTTAAGAAATACATATATCATTTTGCTAATTTTATAAAAAATAAAATTATTTCTTTAAGGTAAATTAAATATAGGTTGAAGATCCTCCTAGAGAAAAAAAAATAAAGAAAAATTGAAGGTAATTGATTTTATTTATTGGTAGCTATATAATTTTTAGTTTAGATATCTATACTTGATATGTTATGTGTTTAGTATATATAGGCAACTTACTATATAATTTTTAGTTTAGATGCTTATACTTGATTATGTGTTTATGAAAATTAAGATGGCTTGATAATAAAATTGTTTGATTTTAATGGATCAGAAACTATCCCAAGAAGGAATTTAGTTATCTAGTAATAATATACAATCTGTATAGCTTCTTGAATGGTTTGCTTGTATAAAACACATATATCATTATACTAATTTCATAAAAAAATAAAATTCCATCTTTTTGGTAAATTGACTCTTATGAGTTCTATATTTAAAAATGCAACTTGGACTTATATGGATGGATATAGCAACACTTAAATTTTTTCACCTGACGCTTTTACCAATATAAGAAATTGCATTACAAGAGAAAGCATAACTAAAGGAGAAGTATAATCGAGTGAATTTAGCCAGAAAGTAAGTAAATGATTATTATGTATAGACTTGCTGTTAATTTGGCATATTTTGATTTTAATTCAATTTTGAAATGTCTTCAATTTTTATTGTTCTGAAAAACATTTGATATTGTTGAAATTGGGATTGTACTACATGATTGTAGATTTTGGTTTGATGGTTGTTTATGTTAAAAATTAAATAACAAGAAGTTTATGTAAAAATGTAGCTAGTAACAAGTTTCTATAAAAAATATAGCTAGAAGTAGGTATTTTTTAAGGAAAAGATTTCGGGTTTTATACAAAACCCATGTCTTTTCTCCTATTAAAGATATTGGTTATTATTAAAAAAAAACTAACATCTTTAGTGGTAATTATTACTTCAGAAAAGATGCTAGTTTTTTTTAAAAAAATGATGTTTGTAATGGTTGGGAAAAGAAGTCAATTTATAATAGAAAATAACGTTTTTAGTGGAAAAAAAGATGTCGATTACTTATAAAAAATCGAGTGTAAAAGTTTTTTTTTTTCATATAAAAAGACATCAGTTGTATATTAGAAACTCATTTCATTTCCTTTTTTACATATGAGTTAAAAAATTGACATAAATTATTTTAACTTATCATGTCACTCAGATAGATGTTGGTCTTTAAACCGTTGTGGAATGTGAGAAATAACTGACATGTAAATGTATTTCTGTAATAGTGAATATGACTAATAAAAAAGTCAAATTTTGATAGGTGATTGTTGTTTAGCTATTTATGCTTAATCAAAGTATATATATATTTTATCACAAAATACTTAAAACATCTTATATTATTTGCTTTAAATCAATAATTGTCTTTCCTCATCATTTTATTGATAAAAATTTAAATTTAGTTTTAATTTAATGTTTATTATATTTTAAAGAAGGCCTTTGTAAGCTTTAAAATTAAAGATACTGTCCATATAATTTCATTAAATATCACGGAGGTGAAAGTATATATTTTTTTAAAAAAAAAAGATTGAATAATATTATCCACCTTGCATCCTTCAAAGCTACTGATACATAAATGTCCTACTCAAACTAGTAGCATAGATATTGACAAAGAAATTCCCAAGCTTCCAGAGCATAGTTTTAAAGGCTGTAATATTTACTTCAACAAAAAAATAACATGAGGAATGCTAGTGATCATCGCTTACATTTTCACTCTTTTATGTTGTGTTTGGTTATATGAAGTGGAATGAAATGAAGTAAGAATGAGAATGTTAATGAGAATGGAAATGGAATGACTTATCAATAATTATGTTTATCATGGTCAGGAATGAAATGAGCATTCCATTTCATCTTTATGTTTGATACAACAAAAATATTGTAGGAACAAAATGGAAAAAAGTAGTCAATGACAATAATACCCTTATAACAAATGATAGTAAAATATTATCTAAAAGTAAAGACTTGTATAAATGCAATCAGGGACTTGTATAAAATTTGTTCCAATTTTTACTTTTCTTTTTTAAAAAATTACAATCTTATACAAAAAGACTATAAAATACATGAAAGATTTTGCAATTTTATTAACAAAAATCATAGCACAAAATTTTAGAAATAGTCACAACAATTTACAAAACATATGGAATGTTTCAACATGTTTAAAAAAAAATTACAAAAGCAAAACCTATTAACAACAGAAAAAGTTTCAACAAAAAGCTGAATTATGAAATAAAGTTGTTGCATGAGTTATGCTATCAATTTATGTTTCTTCAGCAAATGGAAAGGATCCTAATAGCTGTGGAGGCTACTTTCTATTATTATTCATTATTAGAGTAATGCTCTAATACTTATAGAAAACAATATTATAAAGTAAAACTCATTTTTTATGATTTAATTTTTCCAATCTCTTCTTTACATGTAAGCTCTTGAAGTTAGCCTGACTAAATATGAGTAGAGTGCATGTCAAAGATCCATCAATCACCCCAAAAAACTAAGCCATAACAAAGACTAATATGATTCAAATCTCTAGAAAAAGCCTTTACAAACAACATGGTAGCCGAATAAAAAACACAACCCTATATATATATATATATATGCAAATAACACAACCCTTATGTATATATTATAATATTTATATGGAAACAAGTTTGAGGAACCAATAGTAGCACCAAGTCAAACACTCCATATCAGCCATAAATAATTCAAACTTTCATAAAAAAAGAAAAGAAAGTAATAAAGAAAATATGATTCACACACTCTAGATCAACCATTTATAATTTAGACAATATTACATGGCTCATTGTCACAGAAGCATGCCAAATACAATTCACGGCCCAATACAAAATCAAATTCTCAATAATTGTAGTGATAGTTTGTACTCATGTCTACCTGTGACATGCCAAACTCAATTTGCCTTATCTGTATCAAATATTATAGGGAACACAAAGAATAATGTGGGTTCATGAGAAATCATAACAAAAGCAGTGTGCTTCTCATCCATGTTGAGGCCATCCACATTCATGAGTTGTGCATCAGGTTCTCCATGCTTAGCATTCAAAGTTGTTTCGGTTGTTAAACTTCCAACATATTGGCCTAATTTATTAGTTGCCTTTAGAAGGTCACATTCCAATGATGCAGCCATGTCCTTTAATGCATTCATATATTCATCATCATTGCTTTTTCTTCTCTTTCTCTTGTTTGTTGAAGAAGCACGTTCATTTATATTAACCATACTAAGCAAATCAATATATGACATAAAAGGATCAATGTCATCAATGTTAGTAGGCCCTCTAACTTAACTTGATTATTGTCCACATTTCATCCTCTATGTCATTAAGAACATCAAAGGATTGTGCAATCTTTCTTGTTGCTCAATCTTTACCAAAGATAATGCATAATTCCTCAAAATGAGAAGGCCATTGTTTATAAAAATGTTGCTTTCTTATGAGGCTATATATGCACAAATAAAAAAATAGAAGTTATCCAAAGGCAAATGAAGTATATATTAAAATTAAAGCTTGTCTCAAAGTAAAAATATTACCTTTACATAAGCATCCCACACTTTATTCTCATCTGTAACACATTTGTTTGCATTGTCCCATCCAAATCCAATAGTGTGTCCCATACACCATGTCATACACTATTTGCCAATCTCTTTTCAAAATTTTCAATTAGGATTGTATTTGTGGAATGCCTTTGATTCCACCTCCAAGCCATTTTGCTCCATTGAAGCTTCTAAACAAGTTAAATAGCCATTTTTAAACCCATTATCATCAAGAAATTTTCCATCATTTCTAAGCTTTTGAAGGCATTCAATTAGCCTAGCCTCCTTCTTTTGAATCCATTCATGTTTTGTGGCTTCCACACTTGCTTGGGTTTGGGAATTTATTTGGCTTGGTTTTTCCATTATGTCCAAACTAAAATAAAAATTTGGTAAATAATATGCTATATAGATGTTATCAAACTCAATAATTAACTAACAAGAAAAATAAGTTCCATCATGACAAGTTAAATATAATTCAAGTCAAAAGCACACAATACAAAAATGTAAAAGTAAACATAATTCAAGTACAAATTCAAATACTAAAGACTAATGCAATCAAGAGTCAATCTCTAACACAAGATGTAATTGAAGTTTATCTTTATGTCGTGCTCTCCACTTATTGAACATTTCATTTGCTAGATTTGTCTTCCAAGAAGTCCAAGCATCACTTGTCTCTACTATAGATACTGGACCATCATCAACTTTAGGAGTTATTGTATCTGTTTCACCTTATAATGGATCATCACCTTCCCTCCTTATAAGATTATGTAACAAGCAATAAGCAATGATAATATGATTTTGTGTTCGCACAAGATAAAAAGATGGACTCTTAGGAATTGCCCAACGCAATTTTAACACACCAAAACATTTTTCAATGACATTATATGCAGATGAGTTTTTCATGTTGAAAAATTCCTCTAGAGTTTTGGGTTGGTAACCTTGCCTCAAATCATTTAAATAGTACCTTTAACCCCTAAATGGAGTAAGAAACCTTTCACCATTTATATACCAAGCATCAACCAAATAATAGTAACCTATATAATGTACATGCTACATTTAGCTACACATGAATGTGCCTATGAAAGAATTAAATTTAAATGCGTAAGATAACACATGCTCACCACGGGATACTTTAAACCCATTTTTTCTTTCAATTGTGTTATTACTCTGGAGTCTACAGCTGAGCTCTCCCATCTAGATAAGACATATGTGAATTGTATATCTTGAGAGCATAGAACTAATATATTTGTAGTAATCTTTCCCTTCTGATTTCAATATCTATGTTTATTTTTTTATTGGAAATCTCACTTTTTATGTGTGATCCATCAAGAAAGCCCAAACAATACTATATAAATATATATATATATATATATCAATTATAGATTTATAGCAATGCATAGATTTATAGCAATATATATAGGCTTATTAAACTAATTCAATAAAAAAAATTTTTTTTAAAAAAAATCAATTCTGGCCACTTTGCCAATTTTTCTTGATTTTTATCAATTCAAACCAGTTCGATGGCTAAAATAATTTTTTAAATTAACTTAAATAAAATAATATAACAATTAAATAATACAATGGTTAATGATCGAATTAGTTGGACATTTTGATCCAATTTTCAAAATACTGCTTGCAGTGGGCAAGAAATCTAATCTATACTAAAAGAGAAGAAAACAATGACGTCCCCTTCTTCCCCACGCAGCGCTGACGAGTAAATAGCATTATTTCTGCCGTCCTCGCGCTTTCGCCACCAGCCTTACTTGCTAGTTTTGTCAGTGTCAAGCTAGTGGAATGGAGGAATCTGATCGCTTCAATGATCCTGTTGGAATGGGATTGGTGCTTTACCGCTCTACTGTGCCGGTTCCAGTGGTGTGGCAGTTTTAACTTTTGCCATTTCTAGCTCCTTTTCCCTACACCAACTCTGACCATAGGTTCAATTTTTTTTTTCTTCCACAAACAACGATTCTCCCAAATCCCTCGGAAAATGCTTTTTACCCAATTTCAAAAGATTTCAAATTTCAAATTTTCCAAATTTTTTCGAGGCAAATATAACAGTTCAACTTGTGTTGGTTTCATTCGTTTCTAATTTCAAAATTTTCATATCATTTTCTCGTGTGCTCCAAATCCCTTATTTCTTCATTTTTTTTTTTTGTGTGTTCAATTTCTGTTGTTTCGGAAGCATGTGTTTTGCTGATTGTTTTCGTTCCTCTAATGATTGTTGTTTAATGTACACTAGCTAGAATCCAAGGTAAGTCTGTTGAAATTTTGACTATTAATTGCTTATTTCTCATTGAAAATTATTGTTCAGCATATTTTCATCATAATATGGAATTTTAACAGTTTTGTTTTTGAAAATTCTGCTTAATCATTTTTTCAATGATAATGTTGGCAGGAAAACAAATAATAAACGGTCTAACTAATAGTATCCCTTCTTAACCTTTACTTTGACTACTAAGAAAAACCTCAAGACTCCTCGTATTAGCATGGTAGCATGGATCTATTTTTGTGATTGAGTGTTTATATGTTCGTATTGTGATTAAGTGCTTATACCAAGAAAAACATTGCATGAATCAAGTCATGTTATAATATCAACTACTGATTTTATAATATCCTATATACCATGTTATGAATAATTTATTATTTGCTAAAATTAATTAGATGCAACTGGGTGCTGAGATTAATTTATTGTTTATTATTTGCTTCAATTAACGTGTTTTGAAATAGTTTCTTTTAGTAGTTGTAGTTATTTTAGTTTACTAAATGCATATTTTTTTTGTAGGTATCTTTCGATAATTTCATGGAATTCTTCAATTCTATTATATATAAAATGGAACAAGAACTCTATTGTTTATCAAATGGCACCGATATGTTCATCAAAGACTTGCCTTGAATTGTAACACATTCATTCAAGCTATTTTCATGGATTTCTATTTTTACTAAGAATTAGATATTATTTACATTTTAGAATTTGTATTTTTAGTTCTTTGTAGATGATCTTTTTGTTGACGAAAACTCATATAGGAGTAGAATAGAGTTAAATTTAATTGCCATGATCTATGACCATATCAATTCTCTGTTTGATTTTTTAGGAGCAACGGTGTGTGTGTGAAGAAGTTTCGAATAGCTATGTCAATTTGGAGGTTTTTATTATTATTATTATTAAGAATAGAATTAGCTAATATGTTTTTCTAATTTCTTTATCACTATCTTCCTATGTATTCTATATTGAGACTATAAGAGGGCTCTGTACTATCTAGAAGATGACATTTAAAGATTAATATAAGATTAGGAAGTATCACTGAACCTACAAGTTACAATCTAGTTTATTATATAGTTACTTCGTTGTAGTGTAAACTGCCCATAAATATTTAAATGGGCATAAAATAGGGGTCATTTCAGAATAAGAAAAATTTTAATTTGTTAAATAGGTGATTGAAGATTCTTACTTCATTAACAAAGACAAAAAAGATATACACATTTTTATTTTGAAAAAATGCACGTTACCCCTTCAACTTTGGGGTAGTTGTATTTAACCTTTATGAACTATTAATTCTTGTAATAAGCTCTTTCAATATTAGGATAGTTACATTTAACATTTAATATCTATCTTGTGAGTAATTTAAGGTTGTAAATATATTTGGTTTGATACAAAATTTTATAGAAAAATCAAACATAGTATAGAAGCTTTATGGCTCAAATTTGGGAGTGATTTAACTTTTGTATTATTTTTCCCCTTGTTTTGGGGATATTTTGATCATTTTGACATGATTTATTTTTCCAGTACAAGAAGGAAATCCTATTATTTTAATTCCTATATTTTTATCTTCACGTTAGTATAAGATAACACTTAGATCCCCCCAAAACTATAGGAAAAGACCTTATATAGGTGCAATTTACCACTTAGCTAAAGTTAAAGGGGCTAATTGCAATAATTAATAATTTGTGGGTGTTAAATGCAATTATCCCAAAGTTGATGGAGGTAATTTGCATTTCCCCTTTTTATTTTCACTACAAAAAAAAAAGAGTATTTTAGCGACCGAATCTAGCGATCGAATTTTTTCAGTCTCTAATGGCGATCGAACTGAGACTACTTTGTGACTGATTAGATAAGAACAGAAAATATGACATATTTAAGAACTTAGCCACTGAATCAGTGACCGAAATGGTTTAGTGGCAAGCATTTTGGTGGCTATTCGATCTCTATGTAGTTGCCAACTATGAAAATTTTATATTAGTTATAGAAATTTTTTGCGATCGAAAAGTTTGGTCACCATATTGTATTTGAATTCTTTAGCCATCGAATTTATTCGGTTGCCATATTGGAAGAAGGGCTAAATTAAAAATTTGTCAGGGGCCTAATTCAAAAGTTTCTGGAAGGCTGGGTATTAGTGTAAGTAGGTCAAAAGTCTAGGGCCCAAATGAAATTTTCTCCATTTGGCCTATTGTATAAAATTTCCCTAGCCCGGTTCTTCTCTAGCATTCCCGATGTTTTCTCCTCCCCCTGCTCCCCAATGGCTTACATCCGGCTTCCCTCTCCTTTGGCTCGTCGTCTCCCGCCGGTTCTGGCAAGTTTTGGTTGCTGCTTAACTTCTTCTCTCCCTAGTGCGCCCTCGGCCCTTGATAACAAAATATTTTACTCATTTAATTGTCCTCTCACTTAACATTTTAAGGTCCAAAATGACTTACTTTCAGCTGTGTTAGTGCATATTTATGATTTTGTGTCAATTGGATCATTAGAAGAAATTCTGCATAATTTGGACATTTTGAGCAGTTTCTGTATTCTAGTCATAACTTGAGTTACACTTGTCCAATGGATATGATTCTTGTCTTTTAGGAAAGCTAAGACATAGCTCTACAAACTTTATGAAGACCTCCAAGGCTGAATCTCACAATTGGCTATCTAAATTTGGAGTTGAAAATAAGACCAGAATATTGTCTAGGGCAGCCTGACCTTTATGCACCAATTAGACCATAACTGGAGTTACAGAGGTCCAATTAAGGTCAAATTAAGCCCAAATGGAAGCTGAGACATAAGGCCACATTTCCTATGAAGACTTCTAGAGCTGAATGGATCATTATGGGTGTGAAAAATGAACTGGAACACAGAGGTAGAATTGTTGCAAAATGGGCCTCTGTAGAATTGGAGTTTTAAGGCCCTAATTGGCATAGATCTTGAGTCCGATGCACCATCACTTGTTCCAACTCACACTCAACCAACTGGAGGGCCGAAAGTCAGAAGAAAAAAAAGAAGAGAAAGTAGTCTACTATAGCACACAGCATGCAGAAAGAGTGGTAACAAGCAACCAGCTACACCAGCCATCATTGCCTACTCACCAACCATGCAGCTAGCCTTCTCTTTTGCCCATGCAAAGTCCATTTTGTTTTAAGCTTTTAGTTCAGTTTTGAGAGTTAAGTTTTTAGCATTAGATAGCAGTAGTGTAGGACGTGTTTTTCTTTCTTTTCTTTGTAGTTTCTGCCTTCCATGGATGGCTGAGTTATAATTAGCACAAGGGGTCGACAAACTTGAAGATTAATGTGGAGATCTTGTTCTTTCATTTTGTATTCAAATTGCTAGTCATTTCTCTCCTTTCCTCTCTATTTTTATTGTGATATCTG
This sequence comes from Saraca asoca, assembly GCA_026873985.1. Taxonomy (NCBI): domain Eukaryota; kingdom Viridiplantae; phylum Streptophyta; class Magnoliopsida; order Fabales; family Fabaceae; genus Saraca; species Saraca asoca. Next base: position 23,568 of record JANHAO010004208.1, read on the forward strand.
AGTTGAATGGATTCATTTGATTTAGATGTTAATATGATTATTGAGGTTTTGATAATCACTTGTAAAAGAGGATAGGAAAACTAAGCAATGCATTGAGATTTTGATGGATTGTTTATGATTGAGTTCTGCATAGGACTTATTAATCATTTCAGGGATCCTTGTTATGATTATCAACAATTGAACGATTATTTAGTGATCAAAGATGCATTAATCTCAAGTTTAGTTAATTCCCTTAGGCTGGTTGGTTTATTTCTTCTTGTTTTTCATTTCTCCATGTTAGTGTTAACTGTAGTTTAGTTACTGCCAAACCCCCCTTATTTTTAGCTCCTAATTTGATTGATATCATCATCCAAATGATCCAAGGACTTGATCCGATGTTACCTTATACTACAAGTAGTTAGGTAACTTGGTTTATAAATTTCTAATCTTGATCGGCCTCGACAATCGATCAACCTTCTTCCCAGACTCCCCTATTGTTGCGTTCGACTGACAGTTCTTCCTTTGGGTTCTTACCATTCGGCTAGTTGATCGTCGGTCCCTTCACTGGCCATCTTCTTCTTCCTCCCCTCCGGTGCCTCCCTCTAGTCCATGGTGGTGATCCGGTAATAGCAGCTCTTCAGCCTTTCCTGTTGAGCTAGTTTGGCCGAACCTCCCTCCAACTCACCAATGTGGTTTCGGCCGGTGGCGAGCTAAGGGGTGAAGCTTCAAACCCCGATGAGTAATCTTAAAACAAAAGATTTATTCTATAGCAACTCTATAGTCAAATGTTAAGAAAATTGTGTAAAAACCAAAAAATGCAAAGTTGATAAAATTGGAAAATTTTGCTGTTATTTTGCTTTAGATGCATTCCTGATAAAATTTGGAATTTGTAAATGTCCGAATTCTAAAATTTCAATAGAATCCCTAGTAGTTAGTTGGATGTCTTTGAAGGTGAGTAGATAGTCTCACCTTTTGTAAATCCCGTTTTATTTTACAAAATGATTTGTTAATCAATATGTTATGAATTTTGTCTACATGATGAATGGATACGAAAATGCATAACAGGCTT